>JAVTVY010006438.1:0-42027 GCA_036873755.1 Hanleya hanleyi
AGCCAGGTCCAGGTTCTGACTCGTACTGTATCGCTCTCTTCCAGTGTTATTGCCTTACCATCCTTTAACATTCCTACAGTTTTAACATTTTGTCCTACCTGAACTCAACACCCTGGCATGATCTCCGTAAAGTGAAGTATGTTCCCCTACAACCGTTACGAATGGTTGAAAATAGTGCGGCTATTTCTGTCACTTTTCGAGACATTCTGATGTACTTAAGTGTTTCTTTCTTTTTAGTATGCATACTTGTTTTTATTATTGTCCGGATTATGAAACGTTTCAACTTCTGTTTTTGTTGTTTTGCGCATTGTTTGTCCAAGTCTCTAGAGCGCTCCACTTCTGTACCATCACCCGCTAATGATGATGTTGTATTACAAGATGTACCCCAAGTTCAATCAACTTGTGGGTTTGAATTTTCTCAGTCCTGAATTACTACTGGTTTTGTCTAAATTAGTTAGATGTTGTTTTGGCCGATAACTTCCGGTAGGGAAGGTATGTGAAATTTCAAATGAATGTTAGAGGAGTGCACGCCTTAAAAGCATTTATTTGGTTTCATATTTCCCTGACCATCTTTTTAATGGCTTATTTTAACCTAGTATTAATTCATGATTTGATAATTTTGCTTTTGTTTGTCTTGCTAATATAACATTTGGAACATGTCAATTGATCTTTTCATTTTTATTCTTTGGTATCTGATATATCTATTTTTGATTTTTAAGTTGTAACCGTTCTATTATGAGTCCTTTTTCCTGCATGATACCATATGATATTTGCTATATATTGATTGATAGTATATGAGTTAATTGTTGTTGGGAGAACTAACAATTAACTTGTGGTAACGGAGGTATGTAAAATATCGAATGAGATAACGAAGGTTTTAGGCTCATTTATATTTTGATCAGGTTATTATATAGAAAAATCATATATATATCTCGTGTTTGGCTAATTTGTCATTTTAATATGTGCATGTACGCGTTGCAGAGAGGAGTCCCGATTAACCTCAGAGATGTTAACCAGAGGTTGAATTAGGGTCAGGTTTCCTGCATCCTGTATAAATGGAAACTTGCACTTGAATTAACTTTATCTACATGTGCAGGGTTTGCTCTGAAATGAATATAGCTGATGTATACGGATTCGATTTGACAAATGGAAATGGTGAACTGTGTTTGACCATGGGAGCCTTTCTGAAACGGACATGATTCCCTCTCGATTGGTTTCTCGTGATTAAATGACGTGTTGAGTTGTATATGCATATAAACTGAATGGAGATAGCATTTCTTTAGACTAGAAGACCCTGTCTCCTTTGAACGCGTCGTGTTCATTGTTAGAAGTGAAATGTTTGTATACCATTTGGACTGCTGTACTATGTGATGTCTACCAACGAATAAATGCGAGTTTATTGTGAAGAAGCTTCAATCTTGTGTCAAATCTTTGGAGTCGAACGAGCACTTCTGGTACAGGTTATGCAAAGACGAACCCTTCAGTAAATAGAGTTTGCGAACTTCTCTGTATACTGTAAAACGTTTGCAAGAGGGATAAGTAGAGACGTCAACACCAGAACTAGAGGATTGAGGAATGACATCTGAAGGTATGGATGAAGATGATACTGCAGCGACCGAACTTGGAGACGCCTGTAGTGAGTAAGGTCCTGCGTGGATGTGAGAAGACCTAGAAGATCTTGGCAGATGAAGGGGCTGTGAAGACGATGACCAAAAACTTAGTGCCAAAGACTAAAGCCTGGTCCAGCGGCTTTCCGGGGTCACTTAACCCATAGGTGGACCGTGGAAGACTGTCCCAATATAGTGATGAAGTTGTGCAGGTAACAACTTTGACTTCTGATGGTGAGGAATGAACTCGATGAAGAAGGATAAGCAAGGTGAACCGGATCTGGGCGTAGAGGAGAGACTTATCCACCGCGCAGATGAGGATGTCGTCAATGTATCCATCGATGTGAATGCCCCGTAGATAAAGGGAAACCATGACAGTCGAAGTGATGCGGGTGAAGAGCCATGGGGCAAAGTAGACTTCAAACGGGAGGACTAGCCACTCGAATCGTCGACCGACGATGGTAAAGCGTAGGCGATGACGAGACTGAATGGGTATAAACAGATATGCGTCCAGCAGATCGATAAAGAACAGCCAGTCCCGGTGATGTACGAGGGCCCGGATCGATGAAAGCGACGTCATATTGAAATGAGAAGGTGGTGACAGGTGACAAGAAGAGTCTGAACGTATCCTGAGAGAAACTGGCAGGTGAGATGGACGTGCCAAATCCCCCAGAAGTGCTACAAACGGTCGCCGGCGGCAAGATGGCAGAAGGGAGCAGATCCAATCATCTCGAGTCTATCCATTCGGCCATACCCTCCTCTACTCCAGGAACCAGTCGGTGTACGGTGTGATACGGTGAATGGCGAGAAACATCTCCTGAAGACGGTAAGCTTCCAAGGAGAAGAGGCTAAGGGAGAGCGGTTTGGAAAAACTTGAATACTTGATCCAAATCTCGGTCCGGAACAAGAGGTTTGTCTGGAAGAAAAACCATCGTGGAGTTTGTAAAACGTGAACGTAGGATCCTAAAACTTGTCGTCGACAAGTTGACGGTCGTAAGAAGTAAATATGGAAGCCCATACCGGAGACAGAGTTCAGGAACTTGTAGGCTCGGGCATCTCCGAAACGAGAGCAGTAGTGCCGCCAACTATCCGCAAACGTAAACGCATCTGTGACTACGGAGTTGACGTCCGGTGAAGGCGATGACTTCCAAACAGAAGCACTAATGATGCAAAAGTGGAAGACTGGTCCGCAACCGGCGGCGAGACAGGAATGGAATGCGAAAGTTGACAGACAACAAGACGATCAAGTGGAAGACATGGTTGTGATACGTTGATCGAAGGTAAAGATCCGCAAGCAAAAAAACCTGCTGACGAGGTGGTGCTACCGTACTAGTTAGTACTAGCAATAGCCGATACCCGGGCAGAAAGACCAAAACGGCGTCGTGAAAAATCTGGACTGACGACGAGGTGATCGGAAACGGCATAGAAGCGTAAGGGAACGATGTAATGGCGTCCGAGAACGACGTTGCGGCGTATGGGAAGAACGTAATGTAATAGAATCTTATCTTTACAAACGACAAGAAGTAGAGGATTGTCCCATATGTTTTCCCATGGCAGCTGTGTAGAAGACTGTCAAACGACAAGAAGTAGAAATCGACCGAGGAAGAAACCGTAGGTCGATGTAAAGCCGGAGCCCACATTTTCGCTGCGGAATCTAAACGAGGAACGATCGGTAACGGACGAGTGAACGGAGAAGTCATGGTCTTGGAAGGCAGTAGCGCAGCCCAAGAACAAACCTCATTAATTTCACAATCTGAAATGACCAATCAAGTGATTCTATAAAAGGAGATAACTATGGATAAGAACTATCGATAGAATGGATAAATCCGTAGCCCATCTGAAATGACCAATCAAATGATTCTATAAAAGGAGATAACTATGGATAAGAACTATCGATATAATGGATAAAGCCGTAGCCCATAGAGTCCATGAACTGAGCTGTGGGGAGACGGAGGACGTATCTAGGTCCGATGTCAGTTGAGAAGAGACGGGGGCTTTTTGTCCGATCTCGATAGCCAAAATGTCGATCTGAAATGATAGCTCTCGATGTTGAAGCAGACCGCCACATGGAAACTGCTTTCTTTGTGGTCCCAAAAGCAGTGGCGGATGAATACGTAACTCCAGACTTGATCTTGTCCCGGCCGTAGACAAGTCTGCTAATGTCAAGATGATCCCGAATAAACCTGTCCAAGCATGCCAGGGGAAGATCTACGTTGAACTCATGTCGCTCCAACGAGAGCCATTTCTGATTGTCTTCCCGGGAAAATAAACCCACACCAGACCTGTTCATAATTTCTCATCAAATGTAGGTCTAAGAAATCATAACCGATTTAATGAGACATTGCAGTTTCACTATGTGAAAGTCTGTACTTAGACATGCATGGCTAAAACTTTGCATATTACGATCTAAGTTAATTACAGTATTTGTTCGGGAAATATTTGCTTGCAGAATTGTGTTCCAAAGATATGCACAATTTCTTCATAAAAATCTCGTGTAGATCAAAATATAAACGAATAAAATGATAACTTGATTTATCAAGAGAGTAATTTGGTAGGCACATTGAACTGTATGCATAGTGCGTACGCTAGGTGTTGGAGTTTATTCCATATGGACCCGACAGCGTGATGTCGAGAGCAGAAAACAACAACAACAACAACGAAGTAAATGGCAGAAAAAAATTTATAGCCATTTTTGTTATCGTTAAAAAATTAACAAGAATACTTCCAAACAGAATCTTGTAGTCTTGAGACGATGGTTTTCAGTCGTTGTTAACGTAAATCCAGGCGTTATACGACAAATAGAATCGTCCCAAACCAAACATTCCAACAGATGACCTGCCGACATCTTGCACGAAGCAGGTCAAATAGAAAAACAAAATAGACCAAGAAAGCCGACAGAACGGCAACGTTTGGAATTTCCAGGGAATGTTTGAACAGACATACACTAATATAAATCTGCTAGTAGTTAGACTCAGAAAAATAACCCTAGGTTACGTCCAAAATTAAACATTTATAAATAATGTTGGTATTTATTATCAAATCAAGCCTACTATTGCTATGCCTTATTCATCCTTTAGGAGATCCATTTGCAAAGTAAAAGTTCTCACCCCTCTGGAGCCTCAGCTGGTTAATCTGCCAATGCGCCACTTGAACACTTCCTCTTTTCTCTACTGCAGCCCGTAAGCGTGTTGTGTGTAATGCCAGACAGTGAGGGGAGGCTGGGCTGGGCAATCAAAGCAATACTAAGCTTGATTTGATAATAAATACCAACATTATTTATAAATGTTTAATATTTATTGCTCAAATCTACACCTGCTATTGCTATATCCCACTACCAACAGATGGAGGAAGAGACCTCGGCCTTGTTCTAGTTGCTGATTTCATGTAGAGTAACCGCTGAGATGATAATGGATGTGGTACCGTTAATTAACCCTGCCAGGAGCCCTTGTCGTATAGAAGCTGTAGGGACTAAGAGGGTAATTACTAGTAAAACGGTAAGAAGGGTCATAACAGGTACAATAAAAGCGTACCTTAGATACAACACATATCACGAATCGTTAGATTCTTGGTATGTGCTTTAGAATAGGTTAACCGGAAGACTTTTCTGTGAAGTCTTGTGGTTCTGTCATTATGTCGGCACCTCTTCCCACTTCCCTTATATGTGTTTTAATGTCAATATACCAGACTGAAAAACCCGAATACTAATGGACCAAATGATCATACTGTAATAGCCATCTCTTGTAGCAGCATGGTACCGTTAATTAAACCCCGTCAGAAGCCCTTGTCGTACAGAAGCTGTAGGGGCTAAAGGGGTAAATACTAGTAAAACGGTAAGAAGGGTCATGTCAATATACCAGACTTCAGAACCCGAATACTAATGGACCAACTGATCATACTGTAATAGCCAACTCTTGTAGCAGTATGGTACCGTTAATTTAACCCCGTCAGAAGCCCTAGTCGTATAGAAGCTGCAGGGGCTAAGGGGGTAATTACTAGTAAAACGATAAGAAGCCTTCTGAACCCGAACACTAGTGGACCAACTGATAATACCGACACAGATGTACCTAAAAATGCTCACTGTAGTGTCGAATCTTGATAGCTGATTGGCTGACAGATTAGCTGGCTGGCTTGGTGTGGGGATCACCGATGTGCCAGGTCTTGTTAGCTGACAGGCTGGCTGGTTGGCTTGCTGCGCCTATCACCCATGTGTCAGGTCTTGTTAGCTGCCTGGCTGGCTGACTGGTTGGTCGGCTTACTGCGGCGATCGGTGCTGCCCCCCCCCCCTTCCTTTTTTGAAAACCAGGAGATCACATGCTGGGAATCTACCAGCGGCCCTAGCGTGGTCATTCTATCTGTCTGTACTGACATGTCTCTCAGACAGAAGTCGGTTACGGTCGAATTGGCACTTCAAGGACAGGATTGGACAATGTCATCCAAAAGCTAATTTGCTCCATAATGGCCATGGCGTAGGGTTGACTCGTATTCCATGGGAAGATGCAGAGGCCAGAAGTGAGGGAGCGTCGAGCGTAGATGTGGTAACATCTATTACTATGTCAGGAGCCCTAGAAGTATAGAAGCTGTAGGGAGCTAAGAGAGTAATTACTAGTAAGACTGTAAGAAGGCCATGTCAATATATCAGACTTCTGAACCAGAATACTAGTGGAGCAATTGATCATACTGTAATAGCCATCACTTGAAGCAGTATGGTATCGAAAATTAAACCCCGTCAGGAAGCTTGTCGTATAAAAGCTGTAGGAACTAAGAGGGTAATTACTAGAAAAACGGTAAGTAGGGTCGTGTCAATATACCAGGCTTCTGAATCCGAATACTAGTGGACCAACTGATCATAGCCAACTTGATATGTCCACTAAATGGTCTTCTTCAACCAAGAGGCCATCGTATTCTTGGTGATGTCACAAGTAGCAGCTGGAAGAAGAGACAAAAACAACAGTCGAAAAGAACCTCAAACTGGGTCGGTACGGGTGAGGTAGTGACGTATTGCTCGAACTGGACATATCAAGATGTCGTCATCAACGCCATGAACAAAATCTGTTAATGCTGGGATAGAATACAGACGTTGAGCACAAGGACCTTGGCGCACAGTCTCATTTTTGGCGATGAACTCTGGAATTGGTCGAAAAGAGATGCGGGACCAATCTACTGTCCAGATCATCGATTTCCTCTACAAGGCGTGAAGCTCCGATACTCTAGAAGCCAAGGCGAAGGCCGTCAGGAAGGCCGTCTTGTAGGAAACAGCTTCATAGAGGCTGACTGTAGCGGTTCAAAGGGTGGACGAAGAAAAGCGCTAAGAACAACCCTAATATCCATTTCGGTAGCAGTTCTCGAATACGACAAGACTGTAATTACAAGCGTCTGGTCCGTCATTCATAATTCAGCCGTCGTCCATTAGAGAATATCCGCGTCCATAATCCAAAGACCTATTCCATATTCCATATCACAGTATTAGCACCAAATTCAAAACGACAATCATAGTATACATAAACATAGGCTTGTTTCCTGCAAGAGAGAAGCGGTCAACAGTTTTCAATGATGCCGGCAAGACATCATGATGTTCCAAAAATATCAAATCCGTATCGCTGATCAGTATTCTTAATCCATAATATTCGTTGCATTCAAAATGTCTTACGCAAGAACTTGATGCTAAAGGTCGCATACCGTACAGACATGTATCCACATGGGATTTCTCGACTCTCTATACTACAATCACTCATCAGGACCTTATTGACTGTATAAGTTCATTAATAGTATCTGTGTTCAAGAAAACTGATCGTAGATATATTAATGTCGGAAGCCATAAAGCATTCTTTAGCTCGACTACATACAAGAGATATCATTCATGGGATGTTTCTTTGTTTATAGAGTTGCATGAATTTCTCATTAAAAATATCTATGTGAAATTTGGCAACACAATATATCAGCAGCATATAGGTATTCCAATGGGTACTAATTGTGCACCCCTGTTGGCTGACCTGTATCTGTTCTCTTATGAATATGACTATATGCAGGCGCTCTCAAAAACCGATCCATTCAAAGCCCGTTCCTTCTCATTCACCAAACGCTATATAGACGATCTTCTCGCTGTGGATAATCGCTATATAAATGACGCAGTGAAGGATATATATCCACCTTCACTGGATTTGAAGGAAACTACAGATAGCCCTACAGGCACATCTTATTTACATCTCTATATTTATAAAAATGAAGCGGGCATTCTCTCTCGTCGACTTTATGACAAAAGAGATGATTACAATTTCGACATCGTAAACTATCCCTTTCTGGATAATAATATTCCAGTGGGACCAGCATATGGCGTATACATATCTCGCTTAGTAGCATTTGCTAGATCCTGTGTTAAATGTGATGATTTTAGTCAACGTCACAAAACATTGTTGCAGAAACTTATAAAACAGGGCTATTCCATCAAGCGCCTCCACTCAAAGTTTCTCAAATTTGGCGATACATATCGCATGCTGATAACAAAATACGAACGTAGCGTGCAAGATCTATGGCGCTACGTTTCGTAACTTGTGTCTAATTCCGCTTAACCCGGGGCTAGGGGCCGTATGAACCCATGTACTTCAAGATCCTCATGGTACTCATATGAACAGTCACAATCAAAGCGTGACTGAGATACACCATTCTTTAGATGACGACTTTACAACGAATATTATGGATTAAGAATACTGATCAGCGATACGGATTTGATATTTTTGGAACATCATGATGTCTTGCCGGCATCATTGAAAACTGTTGACCGCTTCTCTCTTGCAGGAAACAAGCCTATTTTTATGTATACAATGATTGTCTTTTTGAATTTGGTGCTAATACTGTTATATGGAATATGGAATAGGTCTTTGGATTATGGACGCGGATATTCTCTAATGGACGACGGCTGGATTATGAATGACGGACTAGACGCTTGTAATCTAAAGAATGATGTATCTCAGTCACGCTTTGATTGTGACTGTTCATATGAGTACCATGAGGATCTTGAAATACATGGGTTCATACGGTCCCTAGCCCCGGGTTAAGCGGAATTAGACACAAAGGACATGGAGGATGGGACCTCGGCCTTCTTGGAGCTTCCGAATTGATGCAGAGTAAGTGCTGAGGATGATCGTGACAGTGGTACCTTCATTTACTCCACAGAGGGGACTCGGGTGTAAAACGCTGTGGGTACTCAAGGAATAAAACTAGTAACGGTAAGAAGTGGCCCATGCCGAGTTCTGAATCTGCCTACTAGTGGACCAATTGTAACGTTTACTCTTCTGAATAACCTGAGCCGGAATCAAGCAGATTCAAAGAGTAAAGCTAGTAAACGGGAAGACGTGGGTGAGCCGTAGTCTTCTGAATTCGAATACTAGATAGCCAACGATCTTGCTGTCAACACCGACTCACCTGTCTCCCTTGTCTCCGACACAGATGTACCTAAATCATACTCACCGCTGTGTCGGGTCTTGATAGCTGGCTGTCTTGATAGCTTGCTGGCTTGCTGCGGTGATCGGTGTTACTGCTCCCCCCCCCCCCTTTTTCTGTGGAGACTAGTGAACCACGTGCTGGGCAGCCACCAGCGGCCCTAGGGTGGTCACTCCATCGGTCTGTACCGACATGTCTCTGAGGTAGAAATCGGTAAAGGTAGAATTGGCACTCCAAGCGCAGGATTGGACAATGTCATCTAGCGATAAGTTCTTCCGTAATGGCCATGATGTAGCGATGGCTCGTATTTCATGGGAAGATACAGATGCCAGGAGCGGAGGGGCGTCAAGAGCAAGTTGATACGTTCACTAATGGGCTTCTTAAACCAAGCAGCCACTGTGTTCTTGGTGATATCAGGAGTTGCAGCAGGATGAAGGGAGAGAAATAACAGTCTACGGGACCCACGAACTGAGTCGGTGCGGGTAGTGACGTATTGCTCGTACTGGACATGTCGTTATCAAGGCCACGCACGAAGTCTGTTAATGCTGGGATGGAATACAGACGTTGAGCACAAGGGCCTTGGCGTAGTGTCTCATTTTTAGCGATGAACTCAGGAATGGGTCGGAAGGAAATGCGAGAATAATCTACCGTCCAAGTCATCGACTTCCTTTCCAGGGCGTGAAGCTCGGAAACTCTAGATAGAGGTTGATTGTAGCGGTTCAAGGGGTGGACAAAGGAAAGCGCTAAGAACCACTCCAATATCCCACTTGGGTAGCCATTGTCAGGTACGGCGAGATCGTAAAGCGAATGCACGGAGGAGGGCAGAGATGTTGTGGTCCAGACCAATGTCTATGCCCGATGATAAACGCAGAACCCTGCTGACCGGTACCCTTCAATGGTGATGACTTGAAACTTCCTATCTCGGTGAAGGTGAAGGAGGAAGTCTGCTACAATGGGAAGAGAGGCAGTGTCGGGATCGATGTTGCGGTCTCGACACCAAGAGACGAAATATGCCCATTTGGACGGATAGAGCTGCGAAGTGGAAGTGCGGTTGGCTGAAACCATCGTCTCTGCAACTTCTGCTGAAAATCCTTGGTCTGTGAGTGCACCCTGGACAGTCTGCAGACGTGTAAGTTGAGCCACCAGGGGTCGTGATGGAGTAACCCGTGAGGTTGGGCCACGGAGGTAGGCGACGTGGTGGTGCGGTGAGTAGAGGAAGTAGAGCCAAAAACCACTGTCGACGCGGCCCCATGGAACGACGAGCAGGATGACACAGTCGTGTAGGATCGGGTGGTACCCATCTTGTTGATGTGAGCAGGTCGAATTGTGCGCTGCGAGGAGAAAAGACGAATTCACCAGAAGAGGGCTCCAATGCTGGACTGCTAATATGACCGCTTTCAACTCCAAAAGGTTGATGTGAAGTCTGGCATCCGACGTCGACCATCTGCCGTACACCTCTAAGTCGTCTAGATGGGCTACCCAGCCTGTCTCGGAAGCATCGGTAAAGAGATGGTGATCCGGAGCCGGTGATAAGAAGGGGACTCCCCGCATGACATTGTGACGGGACTGCCACCAAATGAGATGTGGATGTGGAGACGTCAATATCGGAACTTGAGGATTGAGGGATGACGTTTGAAGGTAAGCCTGAAGATGGTACTGCAGATGTCGAACATGAAGACGACCGTAGTGAGTAACGTCTTGAGTGGATGTGAGAAGACCTAGAAGACTCGGCCAGAGATGAAGGGGCTGCGAGGGTGATGCCAAAAACTTTAGAACCATCGTTTGAATCTTGGTCCACCGGTCTTCTGAAGGTCGTACTAATTGGTTGATCGTATCGAAGACTGCCCCGATATAGCGACGAAGTTGCGCCGGGACTAACTCTGACTTCTGAGGGTGAGTGATGAACCCGAGATGACGAAGGATGAGCAAGGTGAACCGGATTTGAGCATAGAGGAGAGACTTGTCCGTTGCCCAAATAAGGATGTCGTCTATGTAAACGTCAATGTGATGTGAATGCCCCGAAGATGAAGGAACGCCATGACTGGTGAGGTGATGCGTGTGAAAAGCGACGGAGCGATGTTGACTCCGAATGGGAGGACTTGCCACTCGAAACGTCGACCGGCGATGACAAATCGTAGGTAACGCCGATGACGAAGATGAATGGGAATATGGAGATATGCGTCTTGGAGATCGATGGAGGCCAGCCAATCGCGGTGATGTAGATGGGCCCAGATCGATGAAACTGACGTCATCTTGAAATGAGGAGGAGATGACAGGTGAAGTTCGTTGAGCCGACGCAGGTCGACAATCATGCGCTTTTGGTGGGAGTCCTTCTTCGGAACAAGGAAGGTATGACTGTAGAAGCCGACGCTCTCCTCTGACCGAGGTAACTCTCTGACTGCACCCTTGGTGATGAGAGTGGTGACAGAAGAAAGAAGCTTCTGAACATGTCCTGAGGGAATTGGCAGGCGGGATGGAAGTTGAAGAGGAAACCTTTCCTTAATGTCTTTAGAACCCTGGATTCGTCTGTAATAAGCTGCCAATTCTCCCAGAAGTGTTGCAAACGGCCGCCGACGACGGGATAACTGAATTGACGGAAAGCGGGAAGGTGAACGTCTATGACTGGAGGATGAGCGATGGAATGTAGATAGTCATTTTTTGGCTGCTCCTCTACCTCTAGAAGATTTACGCCGGGAGGAGCATCGTCCACGGAAACCAGAGGCTCTGTCACGGGGACAAAAAATACCAGATAAGTCATCTTGACGTTGGGTAGATTTAGAAGCTGGAACCTGGAACTTCTTCCGCCCAAACAAAGACGAGTTTAAAGCTGAGCGTCGAGTCGCTGCCGAAAGGAGTCTAGATGTCCTCTCTTCACGAATACCAGGCACGACTGACTGAATAGCGTTGTTAAAGACGAACTTAAGAAGACAACGGCTGATGTATCAGTTGGGATTTAGCTGAATCCGGAACCTCCGGCTTAGAGTTGGACAGAAGAGCCTTACGCTGAAACAGCAGAAGAGAAGCGTAGGCATAAGCACCAGCGTCGATGATATGGCAATTAGACAAGTTCAGCGAGTAGAAGAAAATCCGAAGGTAGGAATGATGACCAGGAGACAAGAGAATCGAGCCATCAGGCTGACGGATGGTAGGATCGAACACCGAACGAGCTGTGGCGGTCAAGAACCAGTCGGTGAGCGACGTTATACGCTGAATGGCCAGAAACATCTCCTGAAGACTATCCATCTCCTTAGCAGACAGTTGAAGAGAGAAAGGCTTCTTGGAAGACTTCAAAACTTGGTCCAAATCCCGGTCCCGAATATGGGGTTTGTCAGGGAGAATGCCATCATAGAGGTTGTAAGACCTGAAATGGGGCTTCTTAAACTTGTCGTCTTCCTCAAGTTGACGGTCAAATGTAGAAATCATGGAGACGGGGCCCAGGCAAACTGGGATGGCGTCGACAAAGGACCGGGCGAAATAACAGAAGAAGCCACTGAAACTTGCAGACGTCTCGCAGAAGTAGAAGTAGGGGCGGAACTTGTAGGCTCGGGCATGTCTGGAACGAGAGCAAACAAGGCATTCATCTTATCCTCGAACGATATCTCATCCTCATCTACGGCCCTGTCGTTCGGGGATGGCTTCTGAACAGAGACAGAAGATGCAGGAGGTGGGGAATGATGAGACGAACGCACATCTTGGTTCCGAGGAGAAGAAGTCGAAGCAATAGGCGAAGACTGGCCTGCAACAGCCAACGTAGTAGGCTTGGATGGTAAGGTGTTGGCTGACAACAGACGGTCAAGTGGATGACAAGGTCTGGAAGGTGGACGAGAACGAGAACGACGTCGAGGTGACCGAGGACGGCGAAAAGGCGACCGAGAACGGCGAAAACTCGACGAAGAACGACGTAATGGCGTCAAAGTACGTCGTTGCGACGAACGAGAAGAACGGTGTGGCGTACGGGAACGACGAAGTGGAGAACGAGAACGGCCTAGTGGCGTACGGGAACGGCGTTAAGATCTACGAGAACGACGCCGAAGTGAAGGGGAACGGCGTTGGGGTGTACGGGTTGCGGAGTGTACCAGTTGCAGCAGATGAAGTCATATAGGAGGTCGTAGACCGCGGGGCTGGAACAGAAAATGTTTCAAGGTCCGTGATTGAAGACAGCTTGAGTCCAGATCCGGTAACAAAAGGCCTCTGTGCGACGGAGTCTTTTGTTGACCCAGCAGTAGAGGGGGGTTGCGTAACACCCGATCTGGTCTTTGAACTCAGCCGGGTAGTCGAGACACTGACGTCATCTTGACCTGTATTAGAGCTGGCTTGGTCACTGTGCACCTGCTTTACTGTACCACTGGGAGGCAGTCTGGGCGAGTCTATCGAAGACATGCTGTAAAATGGCGAGCCACGGCTTGAACTTGATAGCCAGCGGGCCAAACTCTGATGGTCTTCTCTGGTCCACAGAAAGACATTAGTCCGTCAAGACTGTGGAAAATACGCATGACTCCCTAATATAAATCTACAAGTATTTAAACTTCAGAAAAACCCTAGGGAACGTCCAAAACTAATATATCAACGGGAGCTCCAAAAACCACGCGTGAACACGAGATGTAGAAGAGTTAGAGAGGAAGTAGTATTGGGACACATGCGCAGAGATAACCAGCTGAGGCTTCAGAGGGTATTAATCTTTTTTTTTCTTCTAAAGGGATCTCCTAAAGGAGGAGATAGGCGCAACAATAGCAGGTGAGGATTTGAGCAATGAATTACCGTGTTATTAATATAGTTCATTCTAATTACGGTTCAATGTTCAACATACCTGAGAATGGATGGTTCGCCACACTAAATATATGGCCGCCCGGCCTAATAGCAACACGGGCTCTACGACGCGTGTTCAACGCCAAAGACAAAATTGGAATGACGAAATTTACTATACTTTCCAGCTGATAATATCAGCTGATTTCCAAAAACTCTCACACTCGGCCAATCGAATATACAAAATCTACATATGTTTGGGTAAACTACCTTTCCGTGTATTTACGTAATTTATATTCAGATCAAACTGGTCACGCACGACCGCAATTGATCGCAAGCATTAGGATAACAATGAGTAGCCTGCTGGCACACAACGCATACTCCTCAGCGAGCCAGTTATTTATCTCTGTTAACACCATCATCTCTGCCACAGAAATACACAATAAGTCACCATCGTGACATCACCCCGCCCTTAAGAATGAACTTTCCTTTCCCACAAAATGTTCATGCTTTTACATCCGGGCTTCTACTCAAAAAGTCTGCTCCTACATTCATTTTACCCTTGATTACCCCGATTCTGTAGTTGAAAGTGTGCAAATACAAAGCCCACCTCATTAATCTGGAATTACTGAGCTTGGCTATTTTCAAGAATGAAAGGGGTTGATGGTCTATATTAGTGAAGTAAAACAGTTTCTGCTATTCTTATATTTGCTCAGATGTCATTTTTTTCACCGTTCTTTTCTGTTTTTGAGCTTCTACACACATTATGGATACAATTGTGAGGTTGCTTTATCACAGGCAACTTTTCACAGACATGTACTGAACTGTACAACACTGAACGGTACTGCACGGAAAGGCCCACCATACATGTAGGTACTGAGCTGTGACTGAACGGTTCCTGTGTGGTAATCACAGCTCAGAACTGAACTGCACTGAACTGAGCAGTACATGTCAGTAAGCAACAGCCTGGTTCCAAGAGGTAACTGACCAGTACTGCACAGCAACAGGTTGGTCACTGTTCAACTACCATGCAGTACTATTCAGTACGATTTCTTGTTGTACTGTGCGGTATCCAATCAGTACTGACCAGTTACTGAGTGGTACTGTGTGGATACGGGTCCGTACTGAATGGTTCTGTACTGAGGTGTACCGTTCTGGGCCCTTTCTTGCGGTTACCATTCAGTTACCACAGAGTACCAACATGTGGAAATTTCTTGAGAAGATGTCATAAATCTCTGGCTATCAAAAATGTCATGCCGAACATAAAAATAATTTAAACATAACATTTAAAATAATTCCAGACAGCGCATGTCAGCTGTATGACTCCCGTTACCATGGAGATCAGCTCGAGAAGAAAAATCAGGAGAAACACCTCCAATTACAAGAGATCCTTCGCGGGTAGAATCAAGGGAATACCCAAATCATTTGGAAAAATATTTTATATCCTGATAATAGAGAAATACATCGAGGACTATGTGAGCGGAAATACATCCTATAACATGTGTCACGGTTTACAGCTGAAAGCTGTAAAATCCTTACACCATTAAGGCCGAGCAGTCGCGATTGATAAGGCCCAAAACAACTCGAGAAAATGTATATGTGCACATATTTTCATACAAATTCTGAGGTGAAGGGAAAGTTGTAACACTTACTACAGTATTTAAGCTTACAATTTTGTATTAATACTGAATGTACAACTCATAAAAGTGTAAACATTCCTCATCCACTTAACAGTGCTCTTGAGTTAGAGTGGATGCATCCATAGTTTTGGGTGACTGGCGACAAAATTTATGTATTACTTAATAAGAAAAACACTCACCTTCAACCGAATTGATGACGGTCCATGTACACAGTATGATCAGCAGTACTTTCTCATTCGTAATAATGACAGCCATTTTCGGGATATTTTAAATGCACCATTACGTTGGCGTTTACAATATATGTATTAGGCAGGGAATATATCCTTTTTAACATTTGCAAGTTTGCTGTCCCTCGACGCACATATTGGGAGTGTGTCATTTCCTTTTCCGTATAAACCGGACTTCTGTATTATTTAAAACTAAACCACCCGTATTGTTTATTGAGAAATGAAACATGTAACCGCTGCTCTCATGCAGGTTTGAATTCTGCTACATGCATGACTAACTTCACAAAACAATACAATCTATTCCTGTTCCCGGTTTCCTTTTTCTCGCGGTGATTTTGGTATTCCCGAGCTGCTGAGAGTAAGCAGATTTGTGGGGTTGATCTCATCATGAATTTAGGACGTACACGTTCTCATTCAAATATTACTTCCATCATCACAGCTCTCGAGCTACCCTATCTAATTCCGCTTAGGCCGGTGCCAGGGCCCGGCCGTGTGGATACCTCATTGTCTCCACATGAACAGCTGCAATAAGAGCGCGGTTGAGATACTAAGACTACGTCCGAGAATCCACCGTATTCTCGGGTCTGAATGTGAGGTGCCGAAGGAAGCTTTCCTGTAAAGTCATATGGTTGCTTTTTAGTCGCCAGACTTCGTCAATTTGTCCCATCTCTTGTATATCGCTCCAATTGTCTCATGTTATACAAGTGCAACTGGACTATAACTGAAGAAGAATGCTATGCGCACTGAGCGGTAAAATGCTTGGTTAATCAAGTTCAGCAAACTGTATCAATAATATCCAGGGCCGGCGGAAGCAATTGTTGATTGTTGGGGGCTAGAATCATAGTCATAGCACTTTAGGCGAGGGTTCAGAGGCCGCCTAGGCCCCAGAAGCTCCTGGGGTCTAGATCGCCGGAGACGCGTTCTGAGCGATTTCTGCCGAATAAAATAACTCTGCAATGAAGTGTCATATTTTTACTTCTTTCTTGAACCTTTTACCATGGAAAACAATCGATAGTGATTTCCTGCGTTGTTGAATTAGAAAAATATATGTATAATAGTAGCCTGGCACAGGCACAGACAGAGAATTAAAGTTTAACGTCGCGTTCAGCAATATTTCAGATATACATCGAGATTTAATCAACATATTAGGCACTTTAGTATGAGAGAGCTTGTAGTAAATACATTATTTACAGTTTAATGTTTTCACAAGCTTATCAGTTTTAATAACTGTACATTTGTCTGTTAGCAGTGAATTATTATGGAAAATTATAGGAACACAAAATGGAAAAACTGTGAAAAAAACACCTCTATCCCGTCCGTCATTATAGTTACTCACAGGGGATGATTAAAATCTTGCGGCAAAATTATTGGATGCCCTAAAGCCAGATCAGCCTCCAAGCCCTGATATCTCCATCCATTTGCATTTGCAGTCAATTCTTATATAAGGCCCTTAGGAAGGATTGAACCGATCGGCCTTCTGTAGTCATGAATGTTCATGCTTGACTTCCACTTGGCACGGTCTCGTATAATGTAGGACATTAGTACCTCGAACGACACTGCTGCGAATCCATATTGGCATCCATGTTGAAAGCACTGTATCACGCCGAAACTCCGAATAGCGCATGTCATCTGTATGACCGTTACCATGGAGATCAGTTTGAGACGAAAAATAGAAAAAAACCCACCTCGAATTAGAAGGGATCCTTTGGGGGTACAATCAAGGTAATATCCATTTCATTTGGATATATATTTTATCTCCTGATAAGGGAGAAATACAACGAGGACTATGCGAGCGGAAACACATCCCATAGCATGTGGTGCGCCTCACGTGCCACAGATCACGGTTCACACCTGAGCGGTGCAAAATTTTTACACCATTAATGCGCGAGGTACTATGACTTCGACAGAATAGGCACAGCATTCGCGAATGGCTTGACTTCATACTGACGCCGATGCCTTCTATGTTACTATTTTTATTTTCTTACAACAAATTTCTTTTTATTTTGTTATATAATCTAATACATAATATTTTCTTTCAAACTTTTGATAAATCAATATTATTATATTGATAAATGTCCAATCAAAACTAAAATAGCATGAGGCAAAGTAGATGTTCCGGAACGCAACAACGTCTTTTAATGAATGCCCAGATGTTTTAAATATGTTTGTCTCTCTGTAAAGTTTGTAGAGGAGACCGTGATATTTTTCAGATGAACCCTAAAATGAAGCAAACTACATCTACATGTATTACCGGCGTCAGATCCCACGTTCAATATTCAGCCGTCGTCCACAAAAAGATCCCGAATTCACTAATCGAAAGACATTTTTCACACGACAGTAGTTAGCAACAATTTCAAATATGCACGAGATAAAAAAAACACGAAATTGGAGCGATATGCAAGAGGTGGGAAAAATTGACGTCTGGCGACTAAAGAGCAACCAGTTGACTCTACAGGAAAGCTTTCCTCCGACTCTCACATTCAGATCCGCGAATACGATGGATTCTCGGATGTAGCCTTAGTATCTCAGTCGCGCTTTTATTGCGGATGTTCATGTGGAGACCATGAAGTATCAACAGTATCAAGCTGACTTAATCGGAATTAGATACGCTAGCACAGGAGCTGCGATGACCGATCAGCTCAAAGAAATAACTCATCCGATGGTAATGTATGAGCATCGAGGAAGTTTGATGGAGTAAACGCCTAAACCTGGTGAATGCAATAATACCCAGAAAAACTGACCTGCAATGCCCGACGTTGTATGGCGTAAATTTCTCTCCAAAACGATACACCTACTATTTGTCGCATAACATGTACAACGGGCGGGCTTCGGGGACAAACAGTCTACCAACAGAATCCTACGATATACAGCTGATAAATTGGAGCGATATGCAAGACGTGAAAAAAATTGACGGCTGGCGACTAAGGGGTCACGTCCAATCGATCGAGATGGTTTCTCGATTAACGAGTAAAACCGATAAATATCTCGTCGCGAAGGGTCCCGGTTTATCTCTATCGATTGTTGTCCCGGTTTGCTCCCGGTTTTCTCTCGAAGCACAGGACCATCTCGATCCCCTCGAAATAAATCGACTTGCTTCGAGACTGTAATCGAGATGCCTTCGAATGAACGTTTGAGCCATTCGGAATGCGTATGCTCGTCATAAATATACTTTGCTGTGGCGAAATTATTCTCGGCGAGTACATATGCATTAAAACACGGATAATATATTAGATTAAACAAATATTACTTTGTTATTTTGTCTAGAGAACTGTAGTCGCATATATTTCCTACCTGTTATCTTTATAGATCTTTATTGAAACAAATATTTAATATAATCTTGACTGGAAAATTATAGTATCACGTTCGTCAGAGAATTTCCAGGTATCCAAATATGCAGTGGCTTTGAAGGACCACAGGGGGGGGGGCCTGAAAATTTACTGGAAATCGGCTGATAGTAAAATCTTATGTGATCGTTGGTCTAAAGCCAGATTGCACTCTGAATTGAGCAATAATTACTTTTATTAATCATGTTATTTGGTAAAATTTCTCAACACATGTTATCAGAAATAATAATGGAACGCTAGTATATTATCAAGCCCGCCAAAAGTATTGTTTCAGTTTTTTCCTTTTGAAGAAATTATCCCCTGTTGTTTCAAGACGAAGATTTTCAGACCGGCTGTGGTGTGAATTATCAACACCTCTAGTTCCGATTGTCACTATTTCCGCTAACCACTTCCACGCAAGCTTATATATCAGAAAAAAACTGTGCTGATAAAATCTCCTTATTTGAACTATATCACAAGATAGTAATTCTCTGCATTGAATAACACCAAATTATAAAACAAATTATAAACGAATGTTAATACACCGGTCAAACATTTAACATAATATTCATTTTCCGGTTGAAACGATCCAAGTTGGTTCAAAATAATTTAATATAAAAAATAACTAAGGCATGCTTGCATTTCTTTAATATTCAGTCCTATCCAGTTGTCTCATTTCTTCCGCGTCCGATACTAGCCAGATATAAAATCAATTATCGATGTGAGATAAGAACAGTCAATCATATATTTATAATTTATATAGATAAATGAAACGTATTCTTTCAATTGGATTCAGGAAAAACAGGATATGAATATATCAGATAAATGTTGAATAACATGAAAAACCTCTTTAAAACAATCCGTTGTCGAGATTTTATTTTGGGCCAAAATATGCGTATACGACGTGCGCCCCGAAAATATCATACCCACAAGACACTCTGGTCGCCTATTGCATGAAACGGTCAAATTAACGACAACAAAACAAGACATATAGAAACCGGGATCCCCTTCGAGATTAGCGATTAATTTAATACCCATCTCGAAAACCGAGACGTTGCGATCGAGATAGAACCGGGAGCAAACCGGGAGATGACGCCAGGAGTCCCGGTTCTGACCTCCCGGTTTCGGCCGAGAAATTTTTCGATCCATCTCGAAGGCATCGAGAAAGTGCCTCGATTAATTGGACGTGACCTCTAAAGAGCGACCATATGACTATACAGGAAAACTTCCATCGGCACAAACGGTCAAAGTATTCACTGACGACATGAGGGTGGATTTGGTTCAATGTCACACTCAAGGTTATTTCACTCATATGGTGACAGTCAGTTTGGTTAGTAGAAGATAACAAGCGTCTGGTCCGTCATTCATAATTCAGTCGTCGTCCATTAAAGAATATCCGCGTCCATAATCCAAAGACCTATTCCATATAACAGTATTAGCACCAAATTCAAAAAGACAATCATAGTATACATGAACATAGGCTTGTTTCCTGCAAGAGAGAAGCGGTCAACAGTTTTCAATGATGTCGGCAAGACATCATGATGTTCCAAAAATATCAAATCCAATTACTCGCTTTATCCGGGTCTTTTCGTGTATCGGCCATTTGCCTTGTTAGTCGACATTTACTTGCGATTAAATCGGTTACGACTTCGACGCAATAACCTACGCGAACGTCCAACAATAGACTAGAATTCCATGACACTCCCCCTCTTAAAAAAAGAAAGTTTCAACGTTGGAACTTTCTTGACAATTCAAAACATTATTGCAAAAAAAAGTCTATATTACAACAGCAAAATGTTGTAAAGCCAATATCATTGCCAAACATTCTTTCTCAGTTGTAGAATAATTTCTCTGATGTTTGTCAAATGTACGTGAAAATGACATATTGGGTGTTCTACATCACCTATATCTTTTTGTAACAAAACGGCACCAGCAGCAACATCACTAGCATCTACAGCCAGTTCAAAAGGTGAATCAAAATCCGGTTCTGAAGGGACTTTTAGGTTTTCAAAAGCCGATTCACATTTATCGGTCCAAACAAAACTTACCCTCTTTCTTAAGAGTTGAGTTAAAGGTTCCGTAATATCTGAAAAATTTGGACAAAATTTTCTGTAGTAACCAGCCATACCCAAGAAACGCATCAGTTGTCTCTTACATGTTGGTCTTGGAAACAGCGAGATAGCACTAACCTTAGTATCTACAGGTTTTACCTGAGCCTGACCTACAACTTGACCCAAGAATGTCACACGTGTATGTCCAATTTCACTTTTTCCAAGGTTGACGGTCAGCTTGGCGTCACTTAGTCGATTGAACAGTGCGCGAATTCTCTGTAGATGATCTTCCCATGTATCGCGGTAGACAATGACGTCATCAATGTAAGTCTAACATCCTTCCAAACCGGAAGTCACACAGCTGATGAGACGCTGGAACGTTGCCGGAGAATTTTTCATTCCAAATGAGTGGCTTTGTACTGGAACAGACCCTCCCGAGTGACGAATGCTGATATCTCCTTCGCACGATCTGTCAGTGGAACTTCCCAAAATCCTTTCAGAAGATCAAACTTTGACACGGACTTGGCATTTCCCACTTTATCAATGCAATCGTCAATGCCTGGAATGGGGAATGTGTCTGTTTTGGTCAATGTGTTCACCTTCCTGTAGTCAGTACACATCCTGTAACCGCCATCTGGCTTTGAAACGAGGATACAAGGTGAACTCCAGTTACTATTACTTGGTTCAATGAAGTCATTGTCCAATAAATACTGAATCTCCTTTTTCAGATAGTTTTGTTTAATGGGATTCAAACGATAAATCTGTAGGTTATACTCATCTGAACAGCCAAAAACGTTTCGATCAAACCATGATCAGGCGATGTAGAATCGGCCATACACGATTAACTCACGAACATTTAGTTAAAAAAGAGCCAGTCCCAAGGTGTATTCCATGCCATGAAGATCTCACGGTGAAACATATTCTTATCGAATGCATAGATTTTAATATTGTAAGAGATACTTTTTATCGAAATTGCATCTTAATGCATTGGATTACTAAGTTAATGACTAGAGTACTTAGAATTTTGTCTGATTGTCGCTATATAGCTGAAAAAATTGCTGAACGCGACATTAAACCTTAATTCTCTCTCTCTCTCTCCAAACGATATGGGTGCTGCTTCACTGGATTAGAATCCCCGACATTGACGTCATGTGAAATTTTATCAGTCCGAGTAGGGATATCGGGAAACAAATGTTCATATTGACTGAGCAGTGTTCGAAGTTCTTCCTGACGCGCTGGCTCGAGATGACACAGCTTGGAATCCAAATTATGTAGAATGTCAGAGTTTTGTAATTTCGCCGCTGTCATGGGCTCTTCACGGGTTTCATTATTATCAGGGTCAGAACTAACTACACTTACAGGGTGTACAGTACTGTTAGTGCTATCTCTGTCTATGTATAAATGTAGCATATTTACATGACATAACTGTTTGTGTTTACGCCTGTCAAGAGTCTGAATTACATGGTTAAGGTCACTTAATTTCTTTTCAATGACATAAGGATCATAATATCTAGCCTTAAGTGGATTACCATGAATAGGCAGAAAAGCCAGTACCTTCTCACCAGGTTTGAAACTTCGTTTAAGTGCATGTTTTCATAGGTTATTTTCATACATTTTTGTGCTGACTTCAAATTTCTGACGATGATGTGATCGAGGAGTTAACTATTGATGAAGCTAGCAATGCGCTACTATATCAAAATACACCTATGAACTCCATCCCAGACAGTGACGTGGTTGCTAACACATAGACAAATCTTCTGATAGGTCGAAAAAGAAATGTGGGCTGAAGAGAAAACAAGAAAATTTGACAGTGAAGACAACGCTATGCAGCATTTGCGAGAAGAGCAGAAAAAAGATCAGAAAAGCCAGAGGGGTAGAACTTTAACTAAACGTCTATAATGGCTAAGTCGACACTCTGTTTCCTAGTCTGTGTAGTCGCATTTGTTATTTCTTCATATGAACTAAAAATGATTCAGTCTCCAACCCTTCAATGGAACTGCAGAAGAGCTTGGCCAAATTTAAATGAACTTCAGTTGTTAATTCCGGATTATGAACCCTCAGCTCTCTGTTTGAATGAAACTTTTCTCAAAAAAGCAGATAAAAATAAATTTAAATTACGGCAGTAAACACCTTATCATTCCTATGTTTTGCAAGAGCATGGAAAGGCTACAGGCGGCTCTTCAATACTTGTTACAATATGTGTCTTACAAGCTGTAGCAGTTCGTGTTACTTTGAATTCTGTATTCAAATTATGTACGGTGTACGTGCCTTTTCCAGAGGTCTCTGTCTTAGTGAACTTAGAATCTTTACGACCAGCTTCCTAAACCTTGTTTATTGATGGGTGATTTTAAGGGCAGTAGTAACTTTTGGGATAATGAAGAGAACTCTGAAGGAAAATTAGATTCCTATGTCAAGAACGCTTAGCCAAAAAATGAACATGTGGGATTAAAAGGCCGTTTACTCATTTTTCGTTCCAAAGTTCGGTTGGGTTCAACCATGTCAAGTCGTCCCACAAAGGAGTATTTTGCCTACTACTCTGTTTAGTATCAATATCAACAGCTTAGCTGCAGTTCTGAATAAATCAATTGATGGTTAATTATTTGTAGATGATTTCAACATATCGTGTAGTGGAAAAAGTACACAATATTGAGAGAACATTACAATTTTGTCTGAAAAGAATTCATAAATGGTGTCTAATAAATGATTTCAAGTTCGTCCGAGCAAAGACAAATTGTATACACTTCATTACATGGCACTTAAAATAAGGTAGTAACGGAAGTCAAATTCTTAGGGATATTGTTTATTCACCGATTAACGTCCTTACCGCAGATAAATGGCTCAAAAGCTAAGTACACAAAAGCTCTTGATTTGTTGAAAGTAGTTGCCAGCTATACATGGGCAGGAGATCAGCACACGCTTCTCCATTTATATCGATCACTTATTTGTTCTAAGCTTGATTATTTACAACGGTGCAAGCACGTCAAACTTGGCAAAACTAGATTCTATTCTCCATCAAGGAATAAGACTTTGCCTCGGAGCGTCCAGAAATCACCTACAGAAAGCTTATATTTTGAAGCGGATGACTCTCCTTTAGAACTTCAAATAATTATACAAGCACTGCAGTGTAATCACAAAATTGCGATCTAATCGCTCAAATCCTGTTTCAAATATAACTCTTTTCGACCCTTAAGACGTAGATTTGTATTCAAAGAAACCCTCCATCATCCCACCTCTTGGAATTCGTATGGAACCACACATTGTAGCAGCTGGTATTAATCTTGGTCAAATTTCGCCAGTCACTAGTTTCACCATGGCAGTTAGCCAGACCAGTAGTAGATACTACAATGACGATCTATAAAAAGGCAGACACGAGCGTGTGTTACTATCCTTAGTTCCGAAACTAAAACCTGTCGACTTTCAGGTAAAAGTTAGATTTTCACTGCCGAAACCAAATCTCTATTAGATTTAGAAAATATTGGATGTACTATAGGAGGAAAATATGTCATAATCTCAGATTCACTGTCAAGCCTTCAAGCGACTGAAAGTGGAACTTAAACTCACCCCACAATTTTGAACGTTCTCCAATTATATGATTGAAGATTTCATCAACATATTGATTTGACTAGCTACGTTGGCATCAAAAGAAATACTGAATGTGATGAAATGACTACTAAGGCATCCCTAGATAAAGAGGTTGATCGTGTTGGAATATCCATATAGCGATTTCAGACTTGTGAGTACAATTCAGTCAACAAACATATCTAGACATTAACATTGTGATTACAATTAACCTTGGTGAAACTGTGGAAAAGATCAATAGCTCAGCTTATGTATATACAGTGCCATTGTGATTGAATGGAAATGTGTTAAAACACCCGGGCAATAGCTCAAGTTACATGAATCAATTGATCTTAATATTACAAGCGTCTGGTTCGTCATTCATAATTCAGCCGTTGTCCATTAAAGAATATCCACGTCCATATTCCAAAGACCTATTCCATATAACAACATAATTCAAAAAGACAATCATAGTATACATAGACATAGGCTAGTTTCCTGCAAGAGAAGAGAGAAGCGGTCAACAGTTTTCAATGATGCCGGCAAAACATGATGTTCCAAAACTATCAAATCCGTATCGCTGATCAGTATTCTTAATCTATAATATTTGTTGTAGTCTTCATCTGGAGAATGATGTATCTCAGTCACGCTTTGAATGTGTCTGTTCAAATGAACACCATGAGGATTTTGAAGTACATGGGTTCATACGGCCCTCAGCCCCGGGTTAAGCGGAATCAGACACAAGTTACAAAACGTAACGCCATAGATCTTGCATGATACGCTCGTATTTTGCTATCAGCATGCGATATGTATCGCCAAATTTGAGAAACTGAGCTCTGGCGCTTTGTGGTATAGCCCTGTTTTAGAAGTTTCTGCAACAACATTTTGCGACGTTGATTAAAGCCGTCACATTTAACACATGATCTAGCAAATGCTACTAGGCGAGATTTGTATACGCCATATGCAGGTCCCACTAGAATATTACTCTCCAGAATGGGATAGTTTACAAGGTCGAAATTGTAATCATCTCTTTTGTCATAAAGTCGAAGAGAGAGAAGGCCCGCTTCATTTTTATAGAGACATAGGGTTAAATATGATGTGCCTGTTGGGCTCTGTAGTTTCCTTCAAGTCCAGTGATGGTTGAAAAAAATCTTTCACTGCGTCATTTACATAGCGATTATCCACAGCGAGAAGATCGTCTATATAGCGTTTGGTGAATGAGAAGGAACGGGCTTTGAATGGATCGGTTTTTGAAAGCGCCTATATATGGTCATATTCATAAGAGAACAGATGTAGGTCAGCCAACAGGGGTGCACAATCAGTACCCATTTGAATACCTATATGCTGTTGATATATTGTGTTGCCAAATTTCACATAGATATTTTTAATGAGAAATTGAAGCAACTCTACTACATACAAAAGATATCATTCATAGCATGTTTCTATATTTATAGAGTTAAAGAATGCTTTATGGCTTCCGACATTAATATATCTACGATCGGTTTTCTTGAACACAGATGCTATTAATGAACTTAGACGGTCAATAAGGTTCTGATGAGGGATTGTAGTATAGAGACTCGAGAAATCCCATGTGGATGCATATCTGTATGGTATGTGACCTTTAGCATCCAGTTCTTCCTTAAGACATTTTGAGTTTTGCAATATCCGCATACATTCAATGGCGGAGTTTTTAGAAATAGTGGCGCAATACCTTTTCCAAAATGCTTTTACCTCCTGAAGGGCTCTCGTTAACAGGGCTGAAAGAAGCTTGGTGATGCAGCTTCTAGAGCCAGCTAAGAATCTAGCTTTGTATGGTGATTTATGCATTTTGGAAGTCCTGAATACTTGTGCTATGTCATTATGTTTGGTTGGAAGACAAATGCCTCTTTCCCTGAGAAACGTTTTGTGGATGTTAAATAAATCTTCAAGAGTAAACGCAGTTTGAGAGTAAGTAGACGAATTTGATATGTATACACTCAATCCTTTAACCAGTACCTGGTAGTCGTAATATTTACATATGAATATTATATTATATGGAACTTTGTCTGCTGAGACTATGACGAACTTCTTGCGAATTGAGATTTCCATGTACAATGGTTTAGGAAAATAACACAATTCAGCACTATATACATGGTATAAGTTATTTAGCAGTTCGGAACAGCATCAGTTTAAACATGGGAATTTCCGGAGTGGCACTGAACACTGCATCGCGGCCGGGGACTTTAAAATGGTTCTTGCTTCTTTGTGTCTGTGGATGTCCGTGTATGTCCGCGGATGTCTGCTTGAATTTTCCGCAAGCGATAACGTCCAAACCCTTTGTCGGATTCTCCCGAAATTCGCCATACGCATTCCTTGCGACAAGACGCCGGTTGCTATTGCATTTTAGCAAAATCTGCACCAAGGTGTCGCCACTGGGTCTCGCTTCTTCATGTCCGTTCCTGTCCGTGGTTGTCTGTTCGAATTCTTAACAAGCGATAACTTTCAAACGCTTTGTTGAATTCTTTTGAAATTCGGCGTACGCATTCCTTGCGACAAGACTTCGGTTGCTACTGCATTTCAGTAACATCTGCCTGCAGGTGGCGCCACTGGGTCAATGATAAATGATAGATTTCTCAAAAATGGCACAGGTACACCCTCTAATCATAAGACACATGTGTAACAAGTTTGATAATCATCCAGTTGCATTTCTCCCTTCTTCGTGCCGATATAAGACCGATATCATACATTTGATTGTTGAATTCTGCTGTTCCTGTGATTCCTGATGTTGGTTTCCAGTCAATGACCTCAATTTGAGTGAGCGTTAAACCCTATTCACTCACTCACTCACTCTTCAATTTCTAGCTTAATCACATTCAACGAAATGAGCCATTTTCTCTTCTGACGTTTCCTGTTTCCATATGTGTCAAGTCGCCATTGAAACAATTTCGGTAAACAAAATGCTGCTCACATGATACTGAAGCAGAGTTTAAGCTGAAGTGGAATTATAAGGAACCATCATTTATGTGGGTTCCAGAACGTGTATACATGGCTAATTCAACTGAAAACCGACACGATTGATTTATATTATTAGCTGCAGCAATTTTTGCTGAGACCGTTTTCCGAATCGTTAGGACTGTACATCTACCATGATACAGGACTAGAAATTCAACACAATTCCGGCCTTGCTTTCTGAAAATTGCACCAGGTTGATTGATAGGTCTGCTTATGGCTGACAATAGGGAAAATTTATTCCTAACAGCTGATTTCAATTTAAAAGATTTTTTTAAAATCTAACCCACATTGATTGTTTACTGGGTTAGTAAATCTTGGGACCTGAGCTGATGAGCCCATAGAATTGCAAGGCCTGATACATATGACACTAATGAATAACCCATTTTTGACATCAAGAATATTGCCATAGCAGTGTTTAATCTTCATATAATACTTTAATTCTTTAAAGAATTTCACACTTAAAGGTGAACTGAAAAGCTTTCCAACGTTCTGTTAAAATGTCATAAAAGAAGAACTTCTATAGTTGTTACAAATATGTGTGGTAATAGTTCTGCGGGTTATTGTTTTATTTTGGGAATATGAGAAGTCAAAACTTATACCACCAGAAAACGAGAGCCAGAACTTTTAAAAACGTCATCACTTGCCTCCCGTTGTTTTTTGGAACGTCATGACGTTATACTGGTCCTCGCTCATTCATCCGACGTAGCATGACGTCACATTTAAATAAAACTTGAATGAATGAGACCGCTATAACGTCATAACGTTCTACAAACCAAGAGAGGCAAGCGATGCAAGTTTTCAAGACGGGTTTATAACAGGATAACTTAAATATTGTTATTAGTACAATTTTGCAAAGTATATTTGCCCCAAAAACGTATAAAAGTTGTATATAAGCTGTATATAAAGATGTATATAAGCAACATTTTAGATAAAATTAAAAGCTTTGCAGGTCACCTTTAATCAACAGAATGACTTGGTTGCACACTGCCAATCCCCAGTGTACGAGCTGTCACAGCGAAACAGCTCGCCAATTACCAATATACGAGTTGTCAGAGCATTTCCATCATAGCTCTCTAGATGTGTATCTAATACAGCTTATGCCGGTGCTAGGGGCCGTGTGGTCATATCATACAAGTTGCTACATGAACAGGTACAATAAAAGCGTACCTGAGATACAACACATATCACGAATCGTTAGATTCTTGATATGTGTTTTACAATAGGTTAACCGGAAGACTATACTGTGAAGTCATGTGGCTCTGTCAATATGTCGGCACCTCTTCCCACTTCCCTTATATGTGTTGTAATCTTTCACTTTGCACTATCTACTTAGCCGGTAGATTATTTTGAACTGCTGAGAACCATGATAACTGACAACTTTATACATATGTACTTAATACGATACCTTAAAAATGCTTTGTCGGATTCCTCTGAAATTTGGCATATACATTCCTTGTGACCAGGCGTGGGTTGGTGTTGCGTTTCAGCAAGATCCACCTGAAGGTGGCGCCGCTGGGTCTTGCCTCAATCTTCTGTGCATGTCCGTGGATGTCCGTGCTTGTCCATTCAAATTCTTTACAAGCGATAACTTTGAAACGCTTTGAAAGGTGGTTCGTCGCGATATAGATGATATATTGTTGAAAGCGACGTTAAATTCTACTCACTCACTCACTCACTCGAATTCTTTCCAAATTAGGCATGTATATACATTGTACCTTGCCATGAGATGTTGCTTGGGATTGCGTTTCATCAACTTCTGCTTACAGGTGACGCCACCTGGTGACAAAATCTGAAATTTGTTTTCGACCAATAACTTGAGGGCTGCATGCTCATCGGATTCTTCTCAAATTTAGCATGCACGTACCATGCCAGGAGATGTTGCGTGGAATTGCCTTTCACTCACTTGCACTTACAGGTGGCGCCACCTGCTGGCAAAATCCAAAATTTGTTTCCGGGTAATACCATGACATTTCGCCCACTTGCGCCTACAGGTGGCGCAAGCTGGTGTTAAAATCAATTTTTTTTCGGCCATTAACTTGAGAACAGCTCATCGGAGTCTCTTCAAATTTAGCATGCATGTACCATGCCAAGAGATGTTGCGTTTGATTGCCTTTCGCTCAGCTGTATTTAAGGTGGTGCCACCTGGTGGCAAAATACCAAATTTGTTTCCGGGTAATAACTTTAGAACTGCTCAGATGCTCCTTAAATTTGGTATGAATATACCATGTCATAAGATGTCGCCTGGGATTGCGTTTCGCCAACTTCCGCCTACAGCTGGCACCACCTCTTGTCAAAATCTAAATTTGATTTCACTCATCGTATTCTTCTCCAATTTGGTACGCAGATACCAAGCCATGAGATTCCCTTGGGATTGTATTTCGCCTGCTTCTACCTACAGGTGGCGACACCTGGTAGAAAAATCTAAATTTGTTTTCGGCCATTAACTTGAGAACGGCTCATCGGAATCTCCTTAAATTTAGCATGCATGTACCATGCCAGGAGATGTTGCTTTTGATTGCCTTTCGCTCAAGCTCACTTGTACTTACAGGTGGCATCACCTGGTGGCAAAATACCAAATTTGTTTCCGGGTAATAATTTGACAACTGCTCATCGGATTGGAAATATCCGAAATTTGTTACCGAGCAATAATTTGACAACTGTTCTGGTTGATCTCAAAACTTTGGGAGGCAAAAAGACCATTCCGCATCCCTCATGTACATCCCCTGAGACCATCAATGCTGAACAATATTGCTGCCATTTCGGCGGGGGCCTAGCTTCCTCTGGCTGCTAGTTTGCATTCAATTTGGGTTTGCGCTCAGAAATGAACAGCGATTCTTTCACTTTAAGTTTGTACTCTGTGTTGCTGGAATCTACAATGGTGTGCATGCTTTTTGTTGGATTGTGACTAAAAGATGAACAATGTTGTCCCAATGCTGAACATTTATATTGGTTTGAGCATATGTTAAGTTCTTCCATTCTCTGGTAGACATAAAACGTCGCTTCCCGTATAAAATTATAATTGCATGCAAGTAAAAGTGCACCGACAGTTGCGTTTTAAAGGTGTTTGTGGTGCTAAACATGCCAGCCAATACTAAATATCATTATGAATTGATATCGTCCAAGGTAAAAACAATAAAATTTGACATTTATTCTGCTTCGTCGTGTATCAAACAATGGTGGATTTAACAGACCTATCGATGGTACATAAAATGATATTTGTGACAAAGGATAGGACACTCGAAATTTCTAGCCCGAACGCGATGCATGAAAAATAGATCTGAAACTGTTCGTCTCTATGATAATGGCGAAAAATTTAAAAGACTACAACCACAGATATAACCTATCTCTGTTTCAATTCGACTAGGCTCTCTCTTCTGGGGGAAAAGTTAAGAAACCTCCATATATGTTGCCCAACTCACTTTATAAAGTAAGTGGCTGAATGGCTGAGAAAGTATAAACATTGACGCTAAGGAGATGGCACGTTTAAGGCGGCATGTTTGAAATATTCTCAAAATTACTGTCTTTTAATGTAACCGCAAAAGAAAATATATGTATACAATATTCTAAATTTCTAACTCGATTGCGTAATGATTATAATTATGACATGAAATAAAAATCCCCAGCATGCGCTATTTCATGATAAAAGGGTCTAAATCGAGTCAATTAAACACATAGTTAGACCCGAAGGACCTACTTATGGTGTTCTATTTGGGCCAATTTGATCTCGCGCGTCGACTTGCAAAAGGGCGACGCGCGACGGAGAGGGCGACGTCGCTTTTCAAAACGCGACGTCGCCCTTTTCCGTCGCGCGTCGCCTTTTGCAATGTTAAAGAGATAGGCCAAAACTTATGGTGTCTTATTTGGGCCAATTGCCCTATCTCCTAACATTGTAAAAGGCGACGCGCGACGCGCGACGGGGAGGGCGACATCGCCTTTCAAAACGCGACGTCGCCCTTTCGCGTCGCGCGTCGCCCTTTTAAAGCGACGGATATTCGCGTCGCGCGTCGCCCTTTTAAAAAGGGCGACGCGCGACGCGCGACGGACATTCGCGTCGCGCGTCGCCCTTTTGGTTTACAAAAGTGCGCATGTCTGGGGGGAGCATGTATTACTATAATGTTCACAGCTGTGATTTGCGATTCTTGTAGCTCCTGACTGACCGGTGTTGGTAATTATGTTGGTGATAGCAAAAATAACAAGATATTCTGCATGCAATGAGACTATGTACAACATAATATATTTGTTTCGCTGTCTGAAATGCTTTTTTTGCTGATCAATTTTCGAACACTGGTACCTGTATTCCACAAAATCCTCACCCCTCAATCGAGAGGACAATTCGCTTGTCAATGTGTTACTATTTCGCCGGACTAATACGTCAATTAAATTCAAGTTTCCACTAATGAACAAAAGCGTATGTAAGTAACTATTATGCAGGATTAACAGTAACGACTGGAAAACAGAGGGAAAATAATTAATCGCTTGCGTAGTTCAATGAAACTGTGAGATCTTACATTCTGGAGACCTGTTAAAACGCGCCACGTTGCATTTTATCTCGAATCATACAACCCTTTTTAATAGTAAGGCTTTGTTTTCTGCCATTTCAGACAAGTGACTATATGCATGATATGCTGTCAAAGTAAAGGTGAGGTGTGGGGTCATTTAACTTTCGTTTTCGGCCGAAAAACAGTAACTTTCGTTTTCGGCCGGAAAACAGTAAGATCCCACATTTCCTTTGAGCTACACAAGCTGTTAATTAGTTTTTCTCTGTTTTCCAGTCGTTACTGTTACTCCTGCAAAACTGTTATTTACATAAGCTTTTGGTTCATTATTGGAAACTTGAATTTATTTTACGTATTAGCCCGACGAAATATGAACACATTGACAAGCTAATAGATGCGTATTGTCCTCGCGATGGAGGGGTGTGGATTTTGTGAAACACAGGTACCAGTGTTCGAAAATTAATCAGCAATATAACATATCTGACAGCGAAACAATTAAAGTATGTGGTACATAGTCTCCATGTATGTTAAATATCTTGCCATTCTTGTTTTGTTGCAGTAAATTCTCAGCAAATTACCAACACCGGTCAGAAGCTACAAGGTTCGGAAATCGCAGATGTGAACATTTTTTTTTCGTTCGAAATTAACACCCCAAATCACAATACAACGAAACAATACGAGACAGAACAAGACTATATGATACGATACAATACAATAAAATGCAAAATAATACCATACATTACAATACAATATATTACAATTCAACATATTACAACTCAATACATTACAAAACAATACAATTCTAAACAATAGCATACCATACAGTACGGTGAAATATACCATAATTCAACACATCAAAGTACAAACACAGATACACCTTTACATAAAAGAAGAAAGTTAACAAAGATTGTGAATTTTATATAATACGTTTGTACAACCTATAGTGGCAAACTTCAATTGATAATTTGATTGATAATTTATTGTGTCTCGTGAACAAAATGGAATACATGCTCCCCCCAGACATGCGCACTTTTGTAAACCAAAAGGGCGACGCGCGACGCGCGACGTCGCGTTTTGAAAGGCGACGTCGCCCTCTCCGTCGCGCGTCGCCTTTTACAATGTTAGGAGATAGGGCAATTGGCCCAAATAAGACACCATAAGTTTTGGCCTATCTCTTTAACATTGCAAAAGGCGACGCGCGACGCGCGACGGAAAAGGGCGACGTCGCGTTTTGAAAGGCGACGTCGCCCTCTCCGTCGCGCGTCGCCCTTTTGCAAGTCGACGTGCGAGATCAAATTGGCCCAAATAGAACACCATACCTACTGGATCAAAAAGATTTTCCAGTAGTGCAGATAATATTTCACCGTACATCACCAGGTTAAATGGCGTTTTGGTCAAAGTGCTCCTTCATGTCTGAATATATGTTTAACACAATTTGGACTTTTTTTCACGAAATAGCACATGCTGCGGATTTCAGTTTCATGTCATAACAATAAACATAACTCAATCGAGCTATAACTTTCACATATAGTGCACATATATTTTCTCTTGCCGTTACATTAAAAACACAACTATTTTTAGGACATTTTATTTTTTCTCGATTTCAGCCGCACCATATATAGGTCAAAATGCCGCCTTATCGTAACCTTTCCTTTACATTTACTATGGACGTCTTATTGGCCTGAAAGCGGTACGGATGGACATAAAGTGCAATGAAAGAAGTTCGTACAACTACGGAGCCGTGGAAGGGACAGACGTTTTATTTATATTTTCGGTCTTCGAAAAAAAAAAAAAAACGCATGTCCCTTCCACGTCAGTGAAAAGGGATTTTTTTTTTATTTTTCTGGCCGTCAAAATAAAAGTTTTTCTTCTTTTGCATCAACTGAATTATCTCGGGCCCTTATGCCCAATGAGAAAGGCATAGTGGGCATGGGCTCTCATTGGTCAATTATCTTGGACCCCGAGATAATATCTAGGGCCCCGAGATAATCAGCCAATGAAAACTTTCCTTTAGTATCGTTTCCTTATAGAATTATCATCCATTTGCGGCGTTGGCCCGCTTCAACTATGATGTGAATGTTTCTCCATAAGTAGTCATTAATGACGGGTATACTTGGCTTTCATTGAACTATGGTATTACCTTCACAGAATAGCAGCACAAAGGCGAAATGGCGGTCGGATGAATAGGGGAGAACAAAAGCGGTTTTCATTGGCTGATTATCTCGGGGCCCTAGATATTATCTCGGGGTCCAAGATAATTGACCAATGAGAGCCTGCGATTCTCGTACCATAGCCCACTATGCTGCTTTCTCATTGGGCAATTATCTAAGGGCCCGAGATAATTCAGTTGATGCAAAGAAGAAAAACTCTTATTTTGACGGCCAGAAAAATAAAAAAAAAATCCCTTTTCACTGACGTGGAAGGGACATGCGTTTTTTTTTTTTCGAATACCGAAAATATAAATAAAATTTCTTTTTCACAAGTTTTGAAAGAAAAAGGAAAAAAAATCTGTTTTCCTAAGGGTGAAAATATAAATAAAACGCATGTCCCTTCCACGGCTCCGTATACAACAGTGGAACATGCGATGTGATTCAAGGACGTAGAAGCGATGTTGACTTCACACAGACAGAACGAAGCGCGAGAGAATGTAACCTGGCAATAAATGAACAAGCAGCCAGAGGATGCTAGGTCCCCCGCCGAAATGGCAGCAATATTTTTTAGCATTGTTGATCTTAGGGGATATACATGAGGGAGGCAACTGCTGCTTCATATTGCCACCATTTAAATTGCCACCAGTTGTCGCCACCTGTAGGTGCAAGTGAGCGAAATGCAATCCCAAGCATCATCTCATGGCATGGTAGCCTACATGTATTAGCCTATAGTATCCTCTACAGGGGCCGGGCTAATGATCGGCTGATGCAGCAGCAACAACATTTTCCCAGTTAGACGGCAGATTTTGAAATCAAAAACGAGGCCGCGCTATGTCATCAGTCAACTGAGACAGTCACGTGGTTGTGTATGAAGATTGGGGTGGGTCTTATCTAATAGTGATCCAATGAAAATGCTCGTATTAGTTTAATGACCAATCACTGAACGGGAGACAGCTGGAACAGTACGTTGACACTGTCTGTTAATACAGGGGCGTCGGAAGCAAATTCAAAGTGGTACGGCCACTATCATTGCACTTTAGGTGAGGATCCAGGGGCCGCCCAGGCCCCAGATGCTCCTGGGGTCTAGATCGCCAAAGAAGCATTTTGAGCGATTTCTGGCGTCAATCAAAATCACTCTGCATTGAAGTGTATTTTTAGTTCTTTCCTAACCCTTTTACCATTGAAAACGCAATCGATGGTGGTTTTCTGCGATGTTGAATTACAAATGAAAGTACTCAAAGTACTGATGTCTGGATCGCCAATAATGGATTTAAAGTTTCAAAACGTTTCAGCTGGCATGTTTCAGTCGATAGCAGATGTATGGATAAATGTGGAGATTTTCTTCAATTTGTGGACGAGTCTGTTTGGGAAATCACAACTGGAACACAGTTTAGTCTTCAAGGAAGTGAATTTGTGAAGGCGGTTCATTTAGAAATATGCTAGGTCTTCATGGTAGCAAGAAACTATCTACAGTAATATGGTTAAAAGTGGATCGTCTGCGTCAATGTCTTCTACCAGTTTTTGCGAGCAGATTTTCATAATTCATGCAATTTTATTGTGACAAAGCGACAAATATGCGAGGAGACTGGATAGTTTTATTAATGTGTTTTTATTTGTGTAGCACAGATATTTGCAAGAGCTGCAGGAGTTTGTTAAGTCCCCATTACTTATATGCCTGCATGGTGTTTATAGTAAATTTGTTTGTTGACAACGTGCGAAAATTCCTGTTGTTGTTGCTGTACGATCATTGCGTATATAATTTAGTTTGAAAAAGTTTGAACACCACCAACAACAAAACTTTTCGAAAGCGGTACCTGACAAATTCTGTTGTTTCCACTTTCGAAAAGTTTTGTCGCTGTTCAAACTTTTTGAAACTAAATTATATTCGGAGAGCAGAGTCCCCCGGAATACATAAATTTGCAGTGGACAGGATCCGGTCAAGTTCACAAGACGAGAAAAATGTAAATACTATTGTTGTTGCTTCGACACATATCTCCTCTGGAAATATATTCCATGCAGTATGCGTACACATTAAAATAGTAACGAACGCCGACTTCACGGGAAAGAACGTACGAGTGTTGAAAACTGGTGTCTTCATAATCCCAGAACCTGAACCTGTCAAGTGCGACAGTCGGATCAAGGAACAAGATTTGTAACGTATGATCGTACAGCAACATTAACAGGGATTTTCGCACAAATTGTCTCTCCAACGCTATCATTGTCAACAAACAAATTACGAACTATAAACACCAGACATATATACTATAACTTGTAATCTGACTTACCGCAAAAAGCGCACAGACGCACAAACACGAGGTGGGCAGCTTACCATATTACCAGGTCATCAATTTACATTTACAACAGTCTACGGTGACAGCACAGTGCTGGCATGAGTTATCGCCTGGTGGGCGCTGAGAACCGGGTTTGAGCCGATCGCCCGGAACCAAAGAACAAAAAATAGTCCACGGATTTAAGCAATCCCTGGGCGAAGAAATGAATATGAAATACACTCAAATTCAGATTTCGTTTTATTTCTAGTTCACATGAAACGATTACGACTGTTTTTTTTCTTCATTTTCTGGTTAATACCCTGATATAAGACTCAACACAGTGAAAATCACTGGCGGAGTGATACAGGTTAACCCAGGGTCATCCCATTATAGTGCACGTACACATTTGCATAAATTTCGTGAGTGGCAGCATAGTCTGGTCGACACCGCTACGCGGTGGCGATCCAGACAAAAATTGGGTATAGTATAGTACTGTATCCTAGGCACATCGTGTAGAAGTAACCGAGATGATGCATCGATAATGTATATCAAATTTTACATTGAGCATTTGAACAGTTTCAGAGATAGAGATCATTAATGATTTTACATAAATTAAAGATGGTTGCCCATCCTTCCCATCACTCAGAGGAACTAATGTGGTTATTCATTAATGCAAGTCTCTTCATACATCGATGCTGTAAATCAAGTTTCGTATAGAACATTTGAATGGTATCAGAGATAAACATCATTAAAGATTCTGAATAAATTAAAGATGGCCGCCAAGATTTCCGCCCAATCAGAGAAACCAGATCTGTCATTCATCGTAAGTCTCTTGACGCATCAATGATGTATACCAAATTTTCCAGAGCACTCCAACGGAATCAGAGATAGATCATTAATGATTTTGCCTAAATTAAAGATGGCCACCAAAGGTTTTCAGTCAATCAGGTCCCAATTCAAAGTATCTGAATGTATTGATGATATATACCTACCTTCATATAAAACAATTGAATGGTAACCGAGATATGTATGCTATCATTATCGGTTTCGTATGAATTAAAGATGGCATCCAGGGTTCCCAGCTAATCAGAAAAGCCTGTTTGGTAATTCGTTGAAAGTCGCTTGATGTATCGATGATGTATATCAAATTTCGTATTGAACAGTTGAATGGTTTCCGAGATATGGATCATTATCCATTTTGCATGAAATTAAAGATGGCCGCTAAGGTTCCCCCCCAATCAGGTCCCAATTCTATAGGCTTCTGGTCCTTGACTAGGCAAATAAGCATACCAAATTTGGAATTCATCAGCGAAACAGTTTTCCGGCTATCTCGCTCACGAACGGACGTACGGACAGACGGCCGTACAAGATGATGACAATACCCCATGGCCAAAAATGGCCGAGGGGTAAAAACATGGGTCTGTGCCTGATAAATTTTAAGCCTTTGGGGTTGCAACTCATTCATAGAAAGCTCCCTGTACATGAACAACTGCGCTGACAACTGCATGCCATCATCTGTCAGTCTGAAGACCAGCAAGGTTGAATTCAGTTCAATTCATCATATGCACAGTGTGCACCCAAACATTAGGAACACAGTTGTAATTAATATAGTAATATACGTGTGTAGACAAATGATTCGTGCAGAAGCTTCAGGGTAAATCCTATGATGTGCAATACAATTATTTGTTAGCAAAATTGAGGGAAATGTTGTCCTTCGTTTAAGATGACACGAAATTCAAAAATCAGGGATTCAGTACTGCGGGGATTTTCCCGCCAGTTATTTCACATTATACTTCTGAAATAAAATATGGTTCATGCAAAAGCTTTAGGGTAAATCATATGATGTGGAAAAGAATGATTTCATATAGCAAAATTGAAGGCCCATTTTGACTGGAACGGACAAGAAGAAGAGAAACTCAGTGGTGCCACCTTCAGGCAGATGTTGCTGAAATGCAATACGGACTGGCGTTCTGTTGCAAGGAATGCGTATTCCGAATTTCGGAATAACCCAACACAGCATTAGGAAGTTATCGCTTCGAACAGATGTACACGGAAAAAAAATCTATTTTGACCCAGTGGCGCCACCTTCAGGCCGATGTTGCTGAAATGCAATACGGACTGGCCTCTTGTCGCAAGGAATGCGAATGCTGAATTTCGGAAGAATCCAACAGAGCGTTAGGAAGTTATCGGTTCGAACAGACATGCACGGACGTACACGAACATCCACGGACTCAAAGAAGCAAGAACCAGTGGCGCTACCTTCAGGCAGATGTTGCTGAAATGTAATACGGACTGGCGTCTTGTCACAAGGAATGCGTATTATAATTTTGAAAGAATCCAACAAAACTTTAGCAAGTTATCGCTTCGAACAGACGTACATGTACACGGACATCCACGGATGCAAAGAAGCAAGAACTAGTGGCGCCACCTTCAGGCAGATGTTGCTGAAATGCAATACGGACTGGCCTCTTGTCGCAAGGAATGCAAATGCTGAATTTCGGAAGAATCCAACAAAGCGTTAGAAAGTTATCGCTTCGAACAGACATGCACGGACGTACACGAACATCCACGGACACAAAGTAAGAACCAGTGGCGCCACCTTCACGCAGATGTTGCTGAGATGTAATACAGACTGGCATCTTGTCGCAAGGTATGCATATTCCGAATTTCGGAAGAATCCAACAAAGCATTAGGAAGTTATCACTTCAAACAGACGTACACGGACATTCACGGATACGAAGAAGCAAGAACTAGTGGCGCCACCTTCAAGCAGATGTTGCTGAAATGCAATACGGACTGGTGTCTTGTCGCAAGGAATGCGTATGCCGAATTTTGGAAGAATCCAACTAAGCGTTAGAAAGTTATCGCTCGAACCGACATGCACGGACGTACACGGACATCCACATACGCAAAGAAGCAAGAACTAGTGGCGCCACCTTCAGGCAGATGTTGCTGAATTTTTAATGCAATACGGACTGGCGTCTTGCCGCAAGGAATGCATATTCTGAATTTCGGAAGAATCCAACAAAGCGTTAGGAAGTTATCGCTTCGAACAGACATGGACGGACACACGGACATCCACGGACGCAAAGAAGCAAGAACTAGTGGCGCCACCTTCAGGCAGATGTTGCTGAAATGCAATACGGACTGGCGTCTTGCCGCAAGGAATGCATATTCCGAATTTCGGAAGAATCCAACAAAGCGTTAGGAAGTTATCGCTTCGAACAGACATGGACGGACACACGGACATCCACAGACGCAAAGAAGCAAGAACTAGTGGCGCCACCTTCAGGCAGATGTTGCTGAAATGCAATACGGACTGGCGTCTTGCCGCAAGGAATGCATATTACGAATTTCGGAAGAATCCAACAAAGCGTTAGGAAGTTATCGCTTCGAACAGACATGGACGGACACACAGACATCCACGGACACAAAGAAGCAAGAACCATTTTAAAGTCCCCGGCCGCGTTGCGGCGGGGGACAAAAAAATGTTCAGTTGCTGCCCAGTACAATATAGAGAGCATCTCGTCGAAACTTCTAATGGGTATTTCTGAACATAAATGCGCTGTTATTGTTCAGTTCCTCAGGATATCCTGTTTACAAGTGTCGCCAGTATCAATAATTGCGTAGTCCTTTAACGATAGCTGTCCCCTTAGACATTTTTGCACCCCCATGACATTCTGCCGTCTGTATCAATAAATATACAAGATAACCATAATAAACTATATATTTTAAGAAAGCGTACATCGTAGGGATTCCAACTATATGATTTGTATAACCAACGCTGCTACTGTGTAAAAAATATTCCAATTTAACAAAAATTAAAATAAAAACATTAGCGTCCATTTTTCAAAATTTCATGAAAACTGTGGGTCTTGTTTCAACTTGTATACCTTGATAGGAGACAATTCGAACTAGTAACCGCTATCTCATTTTTTTAAATTTTTGCCTGGTATTGTTTTTACAGCTATTTTAATGAAATAAATTGAAAAAAAAACGTAATATTTTACGGTCGCTTGACTTAAAAGTTGGATAATTGAAAAACTAATCCGAACTTACAAAAAGTGAGATAATGTTTACTAGATCACCTTATAAGTAACAAGCATGCCAAATTTCAAAAGTGTAGCATGGCCACTTTTCGAGAAATAAACCGTTTAAATCACGGATTTTGTACAAAACTGAAAGGCTAGAAATCGGGCAAAATGTGTCCAGCTATAAATCTGATGAATTAATCCAAATTTTTTGCTTGAATTCTATTGTCAAATACATTCAAATGGAACCTACTCGAATTCCTGTTTATTCTGTATAACTATGACACTTATTTTTTTTTCATCAAAGCGGTTAAAAGTCCAATTTAAACTTTAAAAAGCTTGATAAAACTTGTTCAGCTGAGAATTGTTAACACCTGTGTAGATCACTTCACGGCGGGAGTCTGAGTGAAGTGTCACTGTTATAATTAGAAACAAAAATACGGATGTTTGCATGGTTTTGATCAGGAGGGGGTAGATTAATGTAAATAAGTAGGACTAATCGATAATTAGCTTACAACAATACTGCGGAAATGAGTTTTGGAAAGGGAAATTTAACAGACAAAAATAATAGTAGCCAAGCCCAAGCTAAGGCAATCTGTTTAATTGTTCCAGTGCCTCGGAAACTAAATTTTTAATCCTAATATTGAAGCACTTCTCTTTATAATTTTGATTTCATTTTTTTCACCAAATGTTAGAGGAAATAGTGAATATTTGAATGAAGAAAAAAAAATGACCAATTTTGACCCTCTAAGGAGACAGCTATCCTTAAAGGCAAATACCAGTGATCAGATAAAACGTTGTTTGGATATAGTTCAGGCAAGGGCGTAGACAAGTTATGAAGTTTGGGTGAGCTTAGAGGGAGAGTGTGAGAGGGGGTATCCCCCCTCGCAGCGTAGGATTTGTTTTTAAATTGATGGTAAATTAGCGCTCACTGGGAGCATTTGAGCGGTAAAAGATTGTAAAAAATGAACTTTTAATTTGTGCGGAAATGTCTCATAACAGTCGTGATCACTACATTGATATACAAGCTGAAATGATCATTCAATCCTTGGTTTGCACTATAATTTACGTTAATCCTTTGACAATACTATTTTGCTCTGATAACAGGAAGCGGTGCATTGGCGAGAGCTGACCGCATGAGTTCTGGTTCGTTAATTGGATAGCTTTGCTATCTCTTTAACTTAAAAATTGTTTTTAATCGAGGATACCGGTGTGGAGGCTAAGAATGTCCCCTGTATAGGAGTGTCCGTAGGACACTCTTACGGACCCTCATCTCCAGGATAGGGTTGTCCTAGGAAGGACTGGAGTGTCCTAGGGCATAACTCCGTGTTACGCTCCATTTTATAGGGTAGGACACTGTTAGCCAAGCGGACACTCTAAGCCGTAACAACAGTGGCGGTTGTAAGTGTCCTACAAGACAAGTGTCCCTTTGACCCACTATTATGCACATGTATTGGCCACCTTTATAGTCCGTGGGCATGAGTAGGCCCACCTTGCACCCCC
>JAVTVY010006439.1:0-39356 GCA_036873755.1 Hanleya hanleyi
ACCTGCATATGGCGTATACCTATCTCGCCTATCTCTCCCTGTGTTAAATGTGACGATTTTTATTAACATCACAAAACATTATTGCAGAAACGTGTAAAACAGGGCTATATCATCAAGCCCCTCCACTCAAAGTTTCTCAAATTTGGCGATACATATCGCATGCTGATAGCAAAATACGAGCGTAGCGTGCAAGATCTATGGCGTTACGTGTCGTAACTTGTGTCTAATTCCGCTTAACCCGGGGCTAGGGGCCGTATGAACCCATGTACTTCAAGATCCTCATGGTACTCATATGAACAGTCACAATCAAGCGTGACTGAGATACATCATTCTTTAGATGACGACTTTACAACGAATATTATGGATTAAGAATACTGATCAGCGATACGGATTTGATATTTTTGGAACATCATGATGTCTTGCCCGCATCATTGAAAACTGTTGACCGCTTCTCTCTTGCAGGAAACAAGCCTATGTTTATGTATACTATGATTGTCTTTTTGAATTTGGTGCTAATACTGTTATATGGAATATGGAATAGGTCTTTGGATTATGGACGCGGATATTCTCTAATGGACGACGGCTGAATTATAAATGACGGACCAGACGCTTGAAATTCGACGTGCTGTATGACACAGTCGAAATACTTAAAGTGAACGTAACGGCTGCGATAACACACTGTGTGGAAGAACTATATCAAAAGTATCATTTGGCAGCAACAAATATTTTTTGTTGTGATTTTTTCCCTTCCAAAAAAAATTCCAAACACCGGAATTATTGACTGGTGTAACAATCGACTGGGGTCGGCCATGTCAGTGTATTGAGTAGCCTTGCGCCAATGAAAACGCTTGACGTAGTATCACTTTGTTGTGGCATTGCTGTAACACGAGTTGTAATGGCGGAGGTGGAGAGCTCGGCTGTTTCAAGCGTGTTTTGACTGTGTTCACACCGAGCAGGAGAGCTAGGAGGCGATGGAAATTAAAAGATGCAGACACCGAGGTCAACAACATCGATTCAGAAACGTCAGAGTGTGGAACTGTTAAGTGAGGTAAAAAATAATTTTATTACCGTTTGGCGGGACAGAGACACTGAAAGATAGGCATATTATATGAGTATCGAAATCTGGGTCCTCGATAACTTGCCATCAGAGGCGGATTTCGTTTACTCTAGCTTATAACGGCAGTGTTCCTTAATATCTGTTAATTTATGGCTGTATAGCATACACAAGCTGTGAATATCGTAATACCGAGCACTGCTGGTGCAAATTCTACGCTTTCTAACCCCACGAAGTAGAGAGCTACGAGATGATACAACGCCACTGCTCTGATGTGAGATAGGCAACATGGCGGCGGCCGGGAGCAATATTACAACGGAGATAATTTTGTCCCTACTCGGTGCAAAGAAATCCCCAAAAATATTTGTTGCTGCTGTCTGATACTTTCAATGTAGTTCTTTTCCACAGTGTGCATGTTTGCTCAGCCTTTACGTTCACTTTAAGGACTCAGCGAACCGAGTGTTGTTGTTGCTGTGTATTTTGGAAAATGCTGAAAAGCGTATACGTGAGGATAATGTCATTGCACGTGCAGTGCAATTAGTTTCTCGACTTGTGTAAACGTTAAATGTAGACAGTGCAAGCATGAAACACGAAAACCTATACATTGGGTTGTGTCATATTTGGTCAGTGTAAATTATACACAGTATGGAATAAGCTCCTGCAGAATACAGAAAGAGAAAGGTTACAATGCTAATATTGACAGGGGCGATTTAAGAAATAATTCCTTGTTTACTGCGGTAAAACACCTAATATAGAATAGATCGCGCTGCAATATGATGAGTCTCAGTTTGGTCACGAAGGCGTAGGCCTGAGTGATCAAACGTGAGACTCATTTCTATTCTACCATAATGGAAACGGCACAAAAAATGCTTTGGCCCGCCAATTAATCGAAGCATGCCACACCTGCAAGTTGCGTGCCTGAAATCGACACGGGTTGAAGAGTCCACAGTATGGCAGCTGTAGGGGCCTGCTAAAACGCCATTAACGAGCAAATGATGCAACCGTGTCCCTTGGTTTTAGAATACATGTGAAATTCCCCAGTCATCCAAATGATTAGATTGTGTACCTATCATACGTCCAAAAAGGTTTAATGACATCAACAACTTTGAATAAATCTCCGTGGAAAAAAAGTGTTTCTCCAACTTTAATTGGCTCCATGATGTTCGGCAACAGGATGTACAAGAAGATACAGGCAGACGATAAATTTGATATTCATTTCAATCCTATTACCCTTCTGAGCGAGTTCAACTGGACACGCGAAGAAACTTATGACGTCATATAATCCACACCGATTGGTTGTGAAGTAGCATCTAATGGAATTAGATGCCACCTTGACTTCCTTCTTTATATGTATTAATGTTATTTGGTAAAACACATGGAGTGTGATAGAATTAGTTTTAACCATACAGATGTCAGTGCATTTAAACAATTTCCCGAATTTATCTTTGTTAATTGGTACATAAAGATAAATTTGAAAAATTGTCTAAAATTGATTGTCAAGTGTATGATTAGAAATTAATCGCCTATGTCAATATTTGTATGGAAGCCTTTTTGGTTCTGTATTTTTCAGGACCTCACTGACCAAAGTAATGTTTACAGTCTTATGGTAAGCTGTTCACTGTATTGTCGTCTGTAATGCTTGCACATTCAGCATTTAACATTTACTCAGGAAATAATTGCATAGAACCTGAAATGCCATTATCTTCAGGCATACGCTTCTCGCTTCTCATCATTTTCCAAAATACACTGTAACAACAACAACAACAACAACAACAACATTCGGCTCATTAAGGCCTTAAACATGGGTTACAGTTTACGATTATGTATGGTAATAGGGCATTTTTGGAGTGCAGTTTTTCTTCCTGCAGTTGACATCTTAAATTGCAGCGAAACTTGCATCATTGGAAACACGTGACTTGTCCTTGAGTCGTGCACTGAATGTAAACCAAAGACAACAAAACCACCATTGATCTTCCTATATTGAGTACAACTATAACGATATAATGATTTTTGCTGTGTATTTCGAATAATGATGTCAGATAGATAATGGCATAAAAACACCACGATAATTCTGTTAGAAAACTTTGATATAGATAAGAACAAGTATAGACTCACTTCGAATATCCATAAAGCAGTTGACAATATCTGATTTCTCTCATCCTGAAATAGAAGAAAAACACAAGTTTTCTTAATCATACAGAACTTCGATGTTTGTATACAAATGGTATGTGATATCCAATGTACCGTATACGTATGTCTCGTAAATGCAGGACCTGTTTTCTTGGCTTTACCTGTTTTAACCTTCTCACAATCCAACTCATTTTCAACACAACGTACTTCGCGAAGTAATGCATCGTACTCCTTTATTGTGTCGAACTTGTGCCTTGTCGCGGACTTTAACTTTTCGTTACTCAATCCGGTCCAAAATTTAGTACGCAGCATATCTTCAGTCGACCGTTGACTCAATGAACCCTTCTCAATCGCTAACTGCAGGACTCCTTCCAGCCTACAGCCCCACGAAGCGACCGACTCACCTACTTTTTGTTCATCCATGTAAAAAGTCTGGAGTAGCGATTCACCTGTAGTAACGGTACCAAAACTGCCCTCTAATTTATCGAGTATTATGTTGACCGTTGCCCTCTCACCTAAATACAAACAATACCTGCTGGCCTCACCACGAAGGGACTTGCGCACAGCCTGTAACAAAACTTGTTCAGGATAAATGCTATCTCTAATTAAACACTTAACTTCGAACTTCCACTGTTCAAAGTTACATTCACTTTTCGGAACTGGGTCAGATCCGGAAAACACAGAGATTTTGGGGAATTGGAAGGTGTGGGGATTCGAATTTTTCGTAGGAGCATATAATCGAGGATGAGATGGACTTCCGAATCCACCACTCTGAGAAATATTATACTTGCCAGTTCTCGCGAGATAATCCAGCATCTTCTGTTCATCAGCAAAAGAGATCTCGCGCTTCTCTCCTTCCTTGTCCTTAGACACCAACCCAGGTTCATCCCAGTTGTTTGTCGCCATATTTTCCCAAATATCTTGTAATGTGTGTAATATTTGAAATATTTATGTATGTTAATCTCAAATATTAATACAAGGCAAAACGATGAAACAATACGATACAGGAGATGAAGATGATGTTTAATGAATGACGATATGAAATCGATGAACAAGACCAGTTCCGCGAGTAAAACGCGCAAGTACCCGAGAGCAAATACACCGAATCGAGCGATTTTGTACACCGAGGGTTTCCGATTTTCATAAATGCCCAATCTCAAAATGTATACAAATCTATCAAATTGAAGCATAAATCAATGCATGGCATTCTTATCAAAATCTAGCCTCGTTACTGAACAGACCCGACAAAATATGCTCTCCCGTTAAACATCAATTAATTTAAATACGATCAATAATGTACCACAGCAGAAATATGAAATAATGACTTCTCAGCTATTCAGTCTTAGCTGCGATATTCAAAATACATCAATACATATATTACAGTAAAATATATCACTCACCCTTTCTCTCACCGACACAAACAGTTTTTGCACTTTAGTGTTCAAATGTTCAGCAGTCCTGCATGTAACTCTAGCACGAAACACAATAACTAAAGTCAATGACGCCGCTCTCTAGATCACAGGCAGACCGCGAGGCGCGTTGACTAGAGTCCTGTGTAAAGCGCACCAGTTCAACCACACGTTTTACGCGAGAGCATCACACAGAAGAAATGAACGTCTCCGAAATAGCCAGGTAACCACTTGTTGCTCCAGCAATTTCACCACACACACGTAAGATTCTGCAGATGACAAAAATGCAGATTTCACAGATCACTCTGGTCACCAACTATTATGGCTCTTCAGTTACCGAATATGCCGATCAAACCTCCGGATATGCTAATTTGTACCGACACCGGTCTCCATAACCTTGGCTCACAGGTTACTCTGTAGTACACGGAATCATGGACCAATATCAATGAAACCACCAAATCTGTTTACACCCGTCCCCCATCGGGCGCCAATTGTCACGGTTAGTGTAAAGTTCGTGTACTGGACGGATGAGAAACTTCAGATGGAGGCGTGGATTGCTTTCTATACTGGTCGATTTATTCCATATAAAAGATCCGCCATAGACAGGTGGGAAACCTGTAAAGACAATCAAGACGTCGTGAAGACGCTCTATGACTCCAACAGCAAAGGCGTGCATAAGGCAGTAGCCTAATCAAACATTACTCGTTATATATGAACGGGAAGAACATTTACACGAGGCAGAAAAATACTCCAATAATCGTATTTACCAGTTTACGTATTATAGAGTTAACACGAGGCGGTCAGATACCCTATCAATCGTTGATACCAGTTTACCAAAAAAGCATTATATACAACATTAGCAAGAGATAATATAGTGACAATTTATAATCCACATACCTGTAAAGACAATCAAGACGTCGTGAAGACGCTCTATGACTCCAACAGCAAAGGCGTGAAGTGTCTCAGGTTATGGGAGTTATATACCGTCACAGAATCACAATTACATAATCTAATCCCGGCGAACTTTACCATTCACCATTTATCTGGCGAGCGAACATAATAGAACCGGTTCGACCGCAATAGCTTGACCGCACGCAGCGTTTATATTCTAATGCAAAAAATTAGAATACGCGACAACCATCACGGATGCGCGGCGCAACGCAGAGTGAGATGAATAATGAGCTGAATAATGAGACGAGTACGGGAGTATGAGGGTGAAACATTTAAATGAGGACACAAATAATTTCAATAATATTAGTAGTGGTAAAAGCGTATATGTGACATATGGAGGGATGAAGTTTTTTAGGCACTAGCGACTTCCACCATCGTCTAAATAATCAACGAGGACTCTACCCGGTTCCATTCCACCATACTGGCCGTTGCTCACATTTTGCTATCGCAAACGATCTATTGAGTGTGTGTTTGTATGTGTCTGTCTATTTCATAAAGGTTTGTCCATTCCAAATAGTTGTCGACTGGAACTACGGTCTGGGTCATTCAGGAATAAATCTATGAGTCCTTAATGCTACTCTACCCGGTTCCATTCCACCATACTGGCCGTTGCTCACATTTTGCTATCGCAAACGATCTATTGAGTGTGTGTTTGTATGTGTCTGTCTATTTCATAAAGGTTTGTCCATTCCAAATAGTTGTCGACTGGAACTACGGTCTGGGTCATTCAGGAATAAATCTATGAGTCCTAAATGCTATTCGTGCTTCAGAGTTCCCGGCGCTCAGTTGGTGCCAATTCAGGTACCGGACTTAAGGTATCGTCACGACGTTCTGATCGACCAAAGTTCCAGGTCCTAAATTAGTGTCAGATACCCTTCTTGAACTTTTACCGGACCTCATATAGCTACTCTGACAAGATCTGAGAGAATTACGTTGGGCGTTATCAATTGAGGAACTAAATAACCAAATACGGGAGTTTGGAGAAGGAGAGAAAAATGTGTATTAATTCCGAGGGGCTTCGCACCACATGCAGCTAACAGATATATACATAATTTATCTCATAAATGCATGATGTTTATGTATAACACACATAATATAGCAATATAGTATGTTTTTGTTCCCCATATGTTCAACTCCATACGACTTGTTTGAAATATCGGGGTACAATGGAATCGTATGATGTCATACATAGTTCATTAGTTTATTGAGATTAATGAGCTAATGAGCATGTCATCTGATCTAATACACAACAAAATAACAGACTCACACACGCCGTTGACAGCGAGAACTTTAACAAATTATTACAAACGTTCGATATCCAAGATGGCTGCCATGCTACTTCGTAAGATCACATGACGTTACCGACTCAAATTTCCCTCGTGAGAATGAGCAGGATGGTTTAGTTTGAAACAGCGATCAAACACGATTTTCATGAAATCATAGAAAACAGCTTTACCAGATCAAGGATTTGGTTGAGGCAGACCCCGAATCTGACGGTGACCACAGAGCTAGCATTCTGTACCGGCCGGGTTATGTACGTATAAGCTTGAAGTAAGTCTTGAACCAAGTTTTTCTCGGGATTGTCTTGAAAATCAGTGCGACCTGAAAACAGACAGAAAGAGAGAGTATAATTTGCTGAATGTTGTCGTTAGTCTCTAAGAAGACTTACAGGGGATTTCACAACCACCTCGCTGGGGGGGTCTAATAATACCCCAGCCACCAGTCAGATTTTTGGACAGAATTCCCAGGCGCACATCGCCGGAAGTGACATCATATATAGTAAAATAGATGTTTGCCGAACATTTCGATTACTTTTCAAGTCTACATAAAACCTCTGTTGACCTAGCGTTAAAAAGAATTATCTGGAGATTATTTTCCCTGTTTAGCATATGAAAAGCATATGAAAAGGAGTTCGCTCATGTGCAAAACTGAAGGAGTTGTTCGGCCGGATTCAAACTGAACCGTGCGTACGTGGATTTTCCCCTATACGTCATAGCAACGTAGTGAAGGTCAACTTCCGCTACTGGTGGCAGAGACAAAAGTGGAGTGAGCCTGTGTGTTAGGGATTTCATAATAGCTTGTGGCTGATGTGATGTTTACAAACACGCCATGTTGCGCTGGCAAGTGTGAAGCTGAACAGTTGTGTCTGAAGTTGGAAACTTGCAAGTTAATTGCGACTGATATCTGATTGGGTGATGGGATTTCAAACAGCCACTCAGCCGATGAGAATCATAGAAACACACCAAATGAAATAAACATGTTATTAGAAGTTGGCAACTTCAGATAGGAGGTGGAAGTTACATGTGATGCTTTTATTCAATCTGGGCATGTAATTATTTGTCACTGAAAGATATATTGGTAAACTTGATATCCTCTGTAATTCAGTGAAACGTTTACGTTGATAACTCACTCAAATTGAACTCACTCAACTTGAGTGAAATTTTCAACTAAAATGCTTGAGAGGGAGAAATTTCCACTCTTACTTAAAGTGATCGTAAACGCTCAAGTAAAGTTTCCATCAAATGAAAGACCATTGCAAACAGTGTCGAAAAATATTTATTGTAATTTTTTACGATTTTATTACACAGAGTAAACTGCAAATAAAGCACGGTATTCTATGGTGGTCTGTAGCAATCATATTTAGGTCCAGTGACTTCACACTGCGTTAATACATATATTTCAAACTGTGTATGCACTTTCCAATGCTTGATTCAAGCTTAAGGTGTGTATACTTTGAGTTTCAACACAGACTCAGTGTTCAAATGTGCATGTTTCACCAAATCGGGGAAACTAAATGCAAGATTCAAATTGACTTGACACTTATGAGTTACCATCTACCTGATTTTGGTGAAACATGCACACTGGAACAGTCAGTCTGTGTTGAAACTAAAAGTATACACACCTTAAGCTTGCATCAAGCATTGGAAAGTGCATACACAGTTTGAAATATATGTATTAAGGCAGTGTGACGTCACTGGCCCTAAATATGATCGCAACAGACCGCCATAGAATACGATGCTTTATTTTCAGTTTACTCTGTGTAATAAAATAGTAAAAAATAAAAATAAATATTTTCCCACACTGTTTGCAATGGTCTTTCATTTGATGGAAACTTTACTCGAGGGTTTACGATCACTTTAAGGATGTTCCAGACAATTTCAATTTTACGTCTACTGCGCATGTTTCTGTGCATCTACCAAAATAGCGATATTTAAAGAAAATTTTATAGAAAAGGAAAGCATAAGCTCTTAAGAGAACATTAGTGAAAGGACTTTAGAACTGAATAATGTGTTTTCCAAATTTTGGAAATACGAACTCAACGAAGTAACGCTGGCAAACTGACTTAGCGAAATCAGGGTAATTTGGCCCCATGGCCTTGATTTTCCATGTTGGCATACTACTACTGTCTTGAACGGAAGCCTGGTGATCCCTCATTTTTAATTGATTTTCCGATTCAGCATTGTTCAAGAAAAATATTGAGGAATTTTTGAGAAAATGACATTTTAACTTCTTAGAAAATTTTCTATGAAAATAGAGGCATTTTTTCATATAATTCCTATCTAATCCCATATATTAAAGTACGATTAAACCATTATAGTACACCATATAAATTCCTAGATTATGCAAAATTAAGCCGGGTAACCCCTGAATTTTATTCTTTATTTTAAACGTTGAAGGTTTGCTCTACCCCTTGTCTGAATATAAGAGAACTGACTTACTCAAGTTTTTTAGATAGGATTTCCGATACAAAATCGACATGTTCGGAGAATGGGATTTTGGTGGACTAGTTCTTTTTAACTGAAGCATCGCAGCTTAACCGAAATGGCGACAAAGTTGGTTCTCTGGCTTATGCAGTTCGTGCGAATAGCAGGCCTACCCTAAAGATGTTGTGGAGTACCCAATTAACCGTTTATATATTATATATCATTTTTGGAAAAATACGAAAATTCGCTACCTCGAGTGCATAATATAGTGAATATCGCCAAAAGCTTTTGCCTATCATATGGTACGAATATTCCTACGAAGTAAGCTCTCATTTGCAAATTGTCCAGTAATGAGTCAGTCCATCCGAATCCTTTTGTCGGCAAAATAAGGAGAACCGTTGACATTAGAGCCTTGATTTTTGGCGTGAACGTGCATTAGGGGACTGTTACCAGCAAGTTTTGAGCTGACCCACTTAAGTGACCTATAAACCTTGAAATTTTGAGAGAATTTCAGGCTATTTCTAGATAGAGGGCCCCAAAGTCATCTCTCGACCGTCTCCCGTATTTCTAGATAGAGGGCCCCCAAGTCATCTCTCGACCGTCTCCCGTATTCCTACGAACCGTTGACATTAGAACCTTGATTTTTGGCATGAACGTGCATTATGGGACTGTTACCAGCAAGTTCTGAGATGACTTACTTTTGATGAAAATTTGACCTATTTAGGTGACCTATAAGCCTGAAGAAATTGGCAAAAACATGTCTTCGGTCAAGGTGAGTCAGTGTGAGTGAATTGGAGTTTAACGTCGATTTCAGCAATATCTCAGCTATATCACGACGTCTTAGGTCAAGGTACACACTTAAATCATGTCAAACCTTGCTTCGTATACACAAGAAACCATATTCACTAGAGAAAAGTAGTAAATCTGGTCATTGCCCTCAAGTATAATTGGCGGTTTGCTATCTGGGATAATCATGATAATCATATGACGCATGCTCAGAAGCTATTGGCCGTGACTTACCTAACACCGCAATTACATTTATACTAAAAGCAAACCAGTTAGCATTTCTTATAATAGCATATAATAGATCGTCAAATGTTGTTTCATACAATCTGCTTTAGGTAGAATACAAGACTCCATAACAGACAGCGATAAAGCAATTGTCATTTTTTTTTTTTTCATTTTAAAAGTTTCCTTCTTCCTGGTTGGACGGAAAGCAAGAGGATATTAATCTTGTCGAGATATTGCATTTTGTTTGCGGGTACGGTGTGCCAGACATACCCGACTCAGTAAAGCACGGCATTTTTGAACATAGAAAAAAATGCTTACCGTAATATGTCTATGTATGTTTACTTATGCCAAATGCAGGCACCGTTGCAACGTGTTTTCTCACAAACTTCTGATAAAATGCAAAAATGAAATTATGACAAAACGCGTTGCAACTGCACCTCCTAGTTTAATGTTTTAATTTTAAACGCATTGAACTGGTTACTGTCGACGAAAAATGCCACAGAAAAATCAACAAGAAATACTCGAATCATCTACGTATGCGAAGTCGGATACAGCCTAATATAAACTTTGTGACAAGGTTTTTTGGGGTGGTAAAGTTGGGTTCAATCTTATATAAACTTTGTGACAAGGTTGTATACAAGTTTATAAACGTCACGTGATATTCGGCATTTATTTGCAGCGTTAGAATGGCGCGTCATTACAACTTTGTGAGAACCTTGAATATTAACAACCATGGGAAATAACTTCGTAAGGATAACCGCAGCAATGTGATTTGTTATTCGAATACTATCCTGGTTCCCATCTTAAGTTAACAGAAGACTGTGACAAAATAGAACAGTTGTGACGAAAACGCGTTGACTATGCATGAAAAATGCGAAATTTGTGACAAAACATGTTGCAACAAGGCACGAGTAACAAAATACAGTTAACGACAAGCGAATATTATACAGATATTGCATGCTGTGAGGTGTGATATCACGATTTGTCAGCTGGAGAAGGTGATGTTCAACTCGTGCGATTGCATGCTGTGAGGTGTGATATCACGATTTATCAGCTCGAGAAGGTGATGTTCAGCGAGTGCGAAGCAAACATATCTGTTTTATTATACCGAAAAAAGCCATAAACAATACAAATAGACGTACAGTGTAAAGAGAAAAACCAAAGCAGCGAAAACGTAACGTAAAACGCTTTCCGTCTGTACACGCCATCGTGATTACAGCGGAATGACAACACAAGAGACGATAATGCTACGGAAGAGTCTGTTCACGGGCAATAACTGCGCGAGACCGTGTGACATTGCCTCTGACGTGTGACGTCAGCGCGTGATCGTGGGATATCGGCGCGAGATCGTGGGACATCACATTGAAGGACTGTTTTTTCATAAGACATCGAGAATTGCGGAATATCACGTGATGGTGTCTCAACCAATTAAAATAAACGCATACACAGTGAGGTATAATAATTCAGCATACATACATATATCGGTTTATTGTAACGATGTCATGCTTGGTTCAGCGAGTCCACGTCTCAGAGGCAATACTCTCAACAGGTTTCATTGAAATCATTAACTGTGTATTTTATCGTTGTATCCTGTTTTACGTGCAACTAAACGGGAATACATCCGGGCAATCACGCATTTGGTAAAGATCATATTCTCGGTAAATGATATTTTTGAGGATATGAAATCAATATCACCATAAATCGACAATTATGAATCGCAGCCATAGAGCTACATAAAATGACACACAATAAAGTTTCTCTGAATACTCTACGAACTGCCTGTAAAAGACCTCGTCACAAAATGCAAAAAAAAAAAAAAATAATAATAAAAATAAAAAAATGTGACAAAACGCGTTGCAACTGCACCTCAAAACGCGTTGACATGTTGCTGTCGACGTAAACTGAAATGTCACAAAAGAATCAACTACACGAGACCGGAATCATCTACTTAAATGCGAAACCATGAAGATATTTGAGACATCAAAGACATTTGCCTGCGAGACAATAAGCTTGGAATCAGCTGGACAATCTCCCAGTCACAACGCTGAGACTAGGTTGTAGTTTTTGATAAGGTCGGGTGCAATCTAATATAAACGTTGTGACAAGGTTGTAGATTGGTAAGATCGGGTCCAATTTAATATATACGTTGTGAGAAAGTTGATATTTGGTGAAGTCGGGTCTAAAATAATATAAACCCTGTGTCAAGGTTGTGGTTTGGTAAAGTCGGGTCCACTCTAACACAAACCTTGTGACAAGGTTGTGGTGTAGTAAAGTCGTGTGCAACCTAATATGAACGTTGTGGTAACGTGATATTCGGCATTCAATTGTAACGTTAGTATGGCACATCGTTACAACGTTGTAAGAACGCCAATGTAGTGAGAATGTTGCATATTAACAACCATGGGAAATAACTCTGTCAGGATAACAGCAGCAAGATGATTTATATTGGTATACTATCCCGGTTTCCATCTTAAGTTCACAGAAGACTTCATGTGTAAATTATCCCAAATATGCATAAAGGGGTCTGGCGTCTCCCTGACAAGTGTCAATCTCTGTGACTTTACGTTGGAGTGTAAATGGCGGTCAAGATGGCGCATAACACATAATACATTGCACTGGACAGGATTCGGTCTAGTTCACAAGACGAGAAAAATGTAAATACTATTATCGTTGCTTCGACACATCTCTCCTCTGAAAATATATTTCATGCAGTATGCGAACACATTAAAATAATAACGAACGCCAACTTCACGGGAAAGGACGTGGCTGCGAGAGTGTTGAAAATTGGGATCTTCATAAACCCAGAACTGGAACCTGTCCCGCGAGAGCGGAACGAGATTTGCAACGTCTGCTCGGCGAATAGCATCAACAAGATGTTGACGCACAGCATGTGTATAAGTTAACATGGCGCGTTATTATAGCACATCTGTATTGGATGTTGAATCTAAGTCGTTATTTAGCTCTACCAGGTATTTTCGGAGCAATTGCTCCACAACACTCTTCAAATAAGGTGGAGCTATATGTAAAAGAAGCTGAAAGACAACTTTCAAGCGGTATAAACAACAGAAATATATGTTTTTAAACCCAAATATTCACATCCACACATCTTGCAGGATCACGCATTTGTTGCGGCTAAACGCAATATCACATATTAAAACAACGTTTCACAACTAATGGTTTTATAGGAATGTTATGATGGAACGTATTAACAACGTAGTAGCAACCCCACTGGGAGTCTACATAGTTACGTTGTCACAACGTAATAATCACAACGTTGTAACAACGTTGCGGCAACGTAAATTTGCTACATATGTGATAGTCATCGAAATATCTGTTTTATAATCTTGTGAATGACCGTCTTGATGATATTTAGACCAAATGATAATTTTTTATCTTGGGACTAAAAGAGACAGCCTTGATTCTCCATTCAAATCGAAAGTCCTAATTCGTTTTGTCACAATTCAGTTTGTCAAAAAAAAAACAAAAAAACGTTGACTACAGTAGCGTTAACCGTTTTGTCGTATTTGTGACAAAATGTAACAGTTGTGACAAAACGCGTTGACTGCATGAAAAATGCGAAATTTGTGGCAAAACATGTTGCAACAAGGCACGCGTATCAAAATACAGTTAACGACAAGCGAATATATCAGCATACATGTGTACATATATCGGTTTATTGTAACGATGTCATGCTTGGTTCGTATTACGAGCGGACATATAGTCAGTATAGTTTGTCTTTCGTCATAAACACAATGAATCGCAATTTGACGAGGTATATGTTTTTGGCAAATCAGCGAGTTGTCTCGGAGGTTAGTACCCTCAACGGGTTTTATGGGAAGCATTACGTGTGTATTTTATCATTGTATCATGTTTTATATGCAATTTAACGGAAATACATCCGGACAATGACTCATATTCTGGGTAAATGGTGATTTGTGGTTATGTAATCAATATTACCATAAAATGGATAATTATGAAGTGCAGCCATATATATGCTCCATTGAATGACATGCACTTAACAGTTCCTCTGAGTACTCTGTGAACCGCTAGCAAAATTAAAGCCCCCGCTCCAATGAAAATAGATCTTTCCGGAAAGTGTCTGATCTCCCCTTGAATAACTCCCACTTTCTAAGGCTAGAGGTATGAAAAGCTGCTTCCGGGAAGTAGTCGCCTCGGTTTCATATTTACCAAAGTCACCCGCAATTATTTTGAATAATATATTGATAAATCATTCCAGAATATCTGATCAAAAAACTATTATTTTTAGTTTTTTTTTACATGAACCGATGGATCCTGCATACGTGTACATTACAAAGATAATTTTCTGCAAAAAATCGAATATTTAATATCTAAAAATAATTGCGAGTGCCTTTTGTGCTTACCAGAAGTTCTCTGCACCAACAAGCCCCAAGTGGAACAAGGGAGATAAAACCGTTTCCGAATTGAGCTACAGACATAATGCTGTAAAGCTCATCCTCCTTAATGCAAGTGTGTATATTCCGTAACGGATTTGCGAACCATGACGAGGGATGATGGTAAAGCTGGACCCGATAATGACTTCGAGATATACACGATTTGGCAATAGAATCCGATATTATAGGACCGTCGTCTCTTCAACCCGACAAACCCTTCCCCGACGCTTGAGACGGCAGTATTTTGTATATACTTTGGTTAATACGAGAGCGAGAGGGAATATATATTTAGTTATTTTGTCCTCTACAGAAGATGCATTCGACAAGGAGAGGGGTTATTTGTTCAGAGTTATTGTGTCCTGTGTAGAAAATATTGAACTTACCGGCCGACTGTCCGTTACAAGACAAGGAAGCTAGAGCAATGATCGTTACGAGTGCGGAGGACGGTATCCTGTGTGCCGCCATCTTGGTTCATACATCTGTGGAGAAATCGAAGTCGAAAATATCAACCATATGTATCTATGTCAAGCAATCATGCAACCGTAAACAGAGCTATTGATTATTATTATTATCACACTGCCCTTGCAATACCACTTAACACAGCGTTCAGATTATTACTACGCGAATTTGCACTGCCATTTCCAGTTGTGTACTAGAATTTCAATTAATCTAGGCGTGTATGCACCCGATACGCTATCTCAGCTGGAGCTATAGACCTGTTCGAGATGCTGCCATTTTCTGCTTCTCGTCTTAACCTAATTCCAAGGAGGCGAAACAAAATAACATGTACTCCCAGTAGTCGGTCTGCTTATTTAACATATCTGCCGATATTAGCTAAGGATATGGGAAGGTGATAAATGGAACGAAAATGTATACATACCGGAGTAATACGGAGAGCAGAATATCGCTATAGTACAAGCTATATTTCGCAGCAGCACCACATCATGGCAGCCGCACGGTATAATTCTCTCTCATCTCGTATTGATTTTACCCCGATGCAGAGAACCCCGAATCCAATATCACCACCAAGTATCTATTCATCGAGGACACATGAAAAGATTTATTGCGAATTTACCGCGCGATCTAATAGCAGATTATAAAGCTGAGTTAACAGATGCTAGCAGTTGATGTTGATCGTATGGGATAGGGTCTACCCCATATGTGCATTCATGGATGGAGGGCTAAGTTATCTAAAGATCCATCTATGCATAGAGATATGCGTATGTATACGCCGCATTTCTAGGCGTATTGGCAAAACATTTGGACTGTCCTATAATGTTGACTGCGGAGAAAGTAATTACAGTTTCGGTATAGAAAGGAATATTCACGCTGAAGATACTAATACATGTCGTTCCAGAGCACCGGGAAGAAGACCGTTTCAAGGACAGATCCCCCACCGACCCCAGGTCAAATATTGCAGAATCTCAACTTCATGGTATCATTTTGGTTCCCCTTATGGACCAAGCTTTTAGACCCATCGAGAAGTTTGATAAACGACGGCGATCATAGTACGAAACTCCACAATTCTGAAACATCAGTGATTACACATTATTGTCTGTTTGTGTTTATATCGAATAACGAAATGATTTGAACCTGTAATTGATATAAATTTGATAAAACGACTGCATATGTTTTAAGAATATATCCTTTAAATTGAGATTTGAGCTTGACCCTGTGTATGTCAAGGTACATTGTAATTGGATCTACATGCAGGACGGTAATTCAACATTAGAAATAAATGGACCCCAATTTGCTGTATATAGCAAACTAATATCATACATATGTGTTATTTCATATCGCAAAATTATTTTCTAATTTATTCCACCGTTGATGCGAAGACAACTGCATAGATAAAAATCAGTAAAAAAAACCCTGGGCAAAATATTCATTTTCCCGGAAAAGGACGTCATGATGACGTCGCCAGATTACCCATCCTGCTCTCCCAGGGTGCTTTGCGCTACGCTGCATTCACCCCTGTAGGGGTCTCGCCATTTTTTACAGGGTTCCTGTAAAAAAACAAGAACTGCTCTATCTGACTTTTTTACTGATCGCAAAATGTATATTTATCTCGAAATACACTATACAGTTATTCAGTGTCTTTCAAAACGCCAGTTTCACATAGTTTGACAGCTTTTTGACAAATTTCCCTAGAACTATATGTTGCGGAAATATATATCGGTGAATCGCTGCTGATATTAATTCGCCCAGTTAGACGGTCGTCATGTTCGTTTACTGTGGCAACAGATGACCTCGGGTCAACTCCGTCAAAGTCCGTGAGATCCTTACAGCGCTAAATGGAGAGGCGCGAAGCAGAACGAAATGAATGCCTGCAAGAGCTTGCAGATTACCAACGATGTCGAGTCCAATATACTGGCGCCGAGTGCTGTGAAAGATGCCCGCTCTTCTAGATGAAATTCCAGTGTCGCAAATCCAAGATTGTTCTGTCTCTTGAACAATGGTGCCCCTGTTTACTACTATATACATTGGCTAGCAACCACGAGCAAGAGACCTACAGTTTGTCAAATAGAGACTATTACCGACAATTCCGTAACAGACACGAAACCGGCATGTTATCTGCAGAATGACTTCAATGATTGACCAAGGCAATAATACCACGATTTTTACGACGCGCCCAGATGAGGCGACTCGGATTATGGCTACACTGGTAATCATGGGTGATTACTAACTAATATAAATATCAACTGATGTGTGGACTTGCTAATATGAAATCGTCTCTTTGAAACATTCAACGCTTAGACAAATTAAAATATGACGATTTTCTTTCAGTATGTCAAGATAGTGACGTACGTTGTCAGAGACACATTGCGGTCCAGATTTTAATCTAAATATTGATGGATTTCCTCTTTTCAACGACCACAGACCCAGTGGCAAAACGCCGTGAACTATTCCGGAGGTTTGGCAATATTTGTCAGAGAGAATATAATTGATGGTGTCATGACGTTAGAAAGACTGATGAATTGTATGCTTCAAAATGGAGAAATTATTCTTCGGTTCATCAAATGGTGTGTATGCATGTACGCTTTATTTTCCACTATAAAATTCCTCATACATTAAACTGACTGAAAGTGGCTATTTACCAATTATAGAATACATTGCAAAGTATTCCTTATTAAGACATGGCAGTGTGACTAACGTCACAGGATCTGCGAAGCAGGGATTGATATGATTTAAGTGTGTACTCGAGACTCGGGGGGGGGGGGCCTATGTGCTACCGTGAGAGAATTTATATAGCAGTCTCTAATTGACAGTGGGTACTATTAACTTTCCCATATGTCACCGATGGTGAGTCATTAGCGTAGCAACTATTATCGCCCTCAGTTCCTATTACCCTTGACATTTATCAGCCCAGCAGTACCGCACGAGGTCACCCATCCAAGTCTTGACCGGGCTCAAAGTCGCTTAACTTCAGTGATTTTACGAGAACTGGTGTGTCCAACGTGATATGCCGTATCAGGCAACCTTCAAAAGTCACAGTGAAACATACAGCCAAGGGTTCCCGATGGGCATGACAGTGCACTCGCTGAGTCATCAATACATAATAATAAAATAATTATAAATCAAATTTTCATCAGAATTCGGTCAGCTCAGAACTTGCTGGTAACAATGCCCAAATGCACGTTCATGCCAAAAATCAAGGTTCTAATGTCAACGGTTCTTCTTATTTTGCCGACGAACGGATTTGGATGGATTGACTGACTGACTGACTGACTGAATTGTCATTACCGGACAATTTGCAAATGGTAGCCTACTTCGTAGGAACATACTATATATGTTCATCGGTAGCGAAATTAACGCTAGAACTGGTCTGGATAACGACTTCGTGTTGAAGTTTATTGGATTGCATGAAGAATACGTGTTCGACACATCCCCACCAAAAAGGTATAACCAAGATCTGACAGAAAATACCTGGGGACAACAAGTGTTAAGGAGAGAGAGAATTAATGTTTAACGTCGCGTTCAGCAATATTTCAGCTATATAGCGACTATCAACCAAAAATTCTAAGTATTCAAGTTAATAACTCAGTAAACTAATGCATTAAAAACATGTCAATACATTAAAATTGATTTAACAAACCGAACTCTCTCAAATAATCTAAAATACAATCTTCTTTCACTCGACTAAAAATATCTTCTAGAGTAGCTGCTCGATAAAAGTTATCTCTTACAATCTTAAAATCTATACAGTCGATAAGAATATGTTTCACCGTGAGATCTTCGTGGCAGTGAATACACCTTGGGACTGGCTCTTTTGTCAGCAAATGCTCGTGAGTTAATCGTGCATGACCGATTCTACATCGTCTAATCATGGCTTGATCGAAACGGTTCTGGCTATTCAGATGGGTATAACCTACACTTTTTTTTTACTGGTGAAGTTGGTTATTATCCATAGCTTCCCACAAAGATTGAAACAACTTTCTCACATAAGCACAGATAGATGGTCTTAAATCACTGTATGGGATTCCAACAGGATCAACCTCGTCATTTAGGGCTGCCTTAGCCATTTTATCACCTTCAGTATTACCTTTGATGTCAAACTGTTACTTCGATAAATAAAGATCATATTGTAATGTTGTGTTTTTTGCATTCGTCGGTCTTGGTGTTGTGAAAGCCGAGTTTTCACGTTGAGATTTTGTGCTTAACTGAACCCAATCTATTTAATATTTATGTCCGTGCAATGGGTGTCGCAAATATCCGTTTTACCATGTCAGGATCCGCTGACGCGTCGTCTGAAAAACTCAATTTGCGGCAGTAAAACCACCATTCACGTCCGTAAATATTAAAATAAAACATGATTATTCTCCAAATCGGTAACATGCATTAATCAATCGGAAAATCAGGCAGCCGAAAGTTTAAAAACAGATCCGGCCAAGCAGATTTGGTGATAACTAGTTTAGACCAAAGTTATTATGATTAGAACGAGAGCTTCTTCCCATGATGGGTTCGGGATGATGAAATCGCAACTCGTCGATTCCCGTTATGGCTGCGCAATGAAGGTTACATGGACACTGAATCAAAGTAATTTGCAATTGGACATACAGTACACAGTAACATCAGATCACCAGCAATAACACCAGACTTGACAAACGGTGCGCAGTTTAGGCGTAAACTTAAAATCACTATATAGAAGTAGAAATGGTATACAATCAAAAAAATAAAACCGTCGCATAAATGCGGTACATAAATTGTTTGTTAAAAGGGAAACGTCGATGGGAAGATATGCGTGTAGGTACACGACTTTTCAAATTCACGTTTTTAGCTGATATATTTACTGTGATTATATGAATTAATATTTTAATATTTCCATGCAAGTGTACGAGTACTGTTCCATCTTACATGTATCCACCAGCCGCGTACTCCAGAGTAGTCTCCCTTGCACCGTGACTGGCACACTTTTAACATAGATTATTGAAGCCAGTTCGATTCAGCAATGGAGCCCAATACACGAAAGTGCAGTGTCGCACCGTATCGCTTCGCGCAATACTAAAAAGTTTGGAAAACGAGAACGGTGGGACCTGCGGTCAGCTTAGACAATAATCAGTCCCAAAAATTGCCCCAGACGAAAGAGAGAGGGAATTAAGGTTTAATGTCGCGTACAGCAATAATTTCAGCTATATAGCGACGATCAAACAAAATTCTAAGTACGCAAGCCAATAACTTAGTAATCAAACACAATAAAATATACACACACTAAAACTTATGCAACAAACCGATTTCTCTCAAATAACCCAAGAAGCAGTCCTCCCTCACCCGACCTAAAAAAGATCTTTTAAAGTAGTCGCTCGATAAAAAGCATCTCTTACAATCTTAAAAACTATACAGTCCATAACGATATGTTTCACTGTGAGATCTTCGTGGCATGGAATACACATTGGGACTGGATCTTTTTTTAGTAAATATTCTTGAGTTATCGTGTATGGCCGATTCTACATCGCCTGATCATGGCTTGATCGAAACGTTTCTGACTGTTCAGATGAGTTGGCCTACAGCCTAAAGTTCTGTTGAACTCATGAAGTTTGTTATTATTCACAGCATCCCATAAAGATTGAAACAGCTGTCTCACATAAGCACAGATAGCAGGTCTGAAATCGTTATACGGGATCCCAACAGGATTAACATCATCTAAGGCTGCCATGGCCATTCTATCAGCCTCAGTATTATCTTTGATGCCAATGTGACTATGCCACCAACAAAACAAAGCTAGGGACCGTATGGACCCATGTACTTCAATATCCTCATATTGCTCATATGAACAGTCACAATCAAAGCGTGTCTGAGATACATCATTCTCTAGATGACGACTTTACAACGATTATTATAGATTAAGAATACTGATCAGCGATACGGATTTTATATTTTTGGAACCTCATGATGTCTTGTCGGCGTCATTGAAAACTGTTGACCGCTTCTCTCTTGCAGGAAGTTAGCCTAACTTTATGGTGATGCTAATACTGTTATATGGAATATGGAATAGGTCTTTGGATTATGGGCGCGGATATTCGTTAATGGACGACGGCTGAATTATGAATGACGGACTAGACGCTTGTAATATCAACTGTTCGATTCAGTGCTTCAAAATGTTCACGAAACAGGAGATGATAATATTGTCACTTGGAAGTTGAGTGGTCGAAGTTCACAATTATTCGTGGGCCGGAGCCGCCCAAATCGGCAAGAGACTCCGGTTAAACATAAAGAACCAGTTCAATGGTCCCGGACAGACAACATGACGTCACTTCCGTATAGCTTTCGGGTGGTACTTTTTCATCAAAACAAGAGTCAGTCTATGTGCTAAAATGCACATCAGTCACCCTTAATGGAAAGGGAGGTCCAAGTGAAGGAATGGATGGGGCACCGGGGATGAGGATGGCGGATAATCGTGATGGGGTAGGGAGCGGGTTCGCCAGTGCCTGTACTATAGATTGTAAATAGCGCAGACCGTTCCGCGGGGAGTGGGGGGAGTGGTGCGTTTGAAACTGTTTGTAAAAGACATCTCAGTACTTTCGACTTTGACTGAATTTCGGAACGATTTGCATTTGGCAGTATATATATATACTGTTCTCTATATCAGTTCTAATGCGCAGTATTCCCAATTAGAGAGATGGCGCTAGAGGTTTCGGTTACAAACTGTCTCAATTTGTAGCAACATGAACTTGATAATGTGATGTCTAGCACTGTAATATCACCGGTCTCCAACCTGCCTCCACCCTGTACGACACCTGTAAACAGGATGTCACATTCCCACATTTCTCACAGAATCCTTGTTTGCATCCAACCGCCAGTCACGAGACCGGAAGTGACCTCCCACCGGAAGTGACCTCAACCGGGAGTGGCCTAGTACCGAACATAACATTTACCCGGAAGTGAAGTCACAATCCGGCATAACAATCGGATCAAATTTACACTTTCCATACTACTCGTAAAAATAGGATTTGATTTTTAACTGTTGAAGAAGTGAAACAGTTTGTCTTCTTAACGCGATCGCGTGAGGATTAACATTAATATCGCTTTTCCTTTCTCTGGCATCATTTTGTTACATCATCAAAATAGAGTATTACCCGGCTTCTATACATGTAGCATTTTCTATATACAGATCCAAGACGGGAAAATATAAAAGGCCAGTGAAAAAGCCATATGGGCAAATTTCCAGATTAAAAAGCAAATTGCACAAACGCTGAGCCGATAACGACACAATTCAATATTCTCCTGTATTCTTGTCTGCTTGAGATTCCGCTGCACGAACTTCTGCCTGTGTATTCCTTTGTTTAATAAAATAAATGTTTTTCAGTCAGCAAATCTGAAAAGAAGATATCCTCTACATTATTAACTACATGTTCACATAAAAAGCGAACTCGTGTGGTTTAAAATAAAGTCGATACCAACCTATTTTCGCACATTTAGATTCCGCCTTAGCTGGTTCTCTTAACAAAAGCTGCCTTTCCAGTTGAGTAAGGCATTGGATAATCGATAGTGTTCAGAGAAATGTAGAGCGAATCGGGAAAAAATCGTTCGACATGCGGCGCACATTAATTCTTTATTTTTCTCAAATTGCGCAAATAATTTGACCAGAATAGCATAAAATGATTACCGAGATGTCAAGCGTAGATCAAATCTCTTACTCTCCCTGTGTTTCATTCAGTGCGCACATTACCAATGTAACAAAAGTAATGGTTAAGCTACTTTAGCAGGATAATTCGCACACATTGCTTTTGAGTGGGCTTTAATCATGTTCGTTCGTTTTCTTTGCTTAATTCTTATAAGAGACTTTCTTCGATGAATCTTCTGGAGAGTTTTTAGACAATACATAGCCTACATGCTTGATGCACTGATCGACAATCTGCACTTGCAGTGAATGATAGAATTACTTCAATGGGTCTCTGGAAATGATTACTTATCATCTGATATAGAGGAAAAAATATTTCAGTATATAATGTTTCCATTTTCCCACACACGTCTGTCTAGTTGTAATAAATAGGCTATTCTTAGGATAATTCGATGTGATAATTGAACGACACAGAACTCGTTTACAACTAAAAACCCAAATTCTCGTCCAAGTTTAACACATTAATTTTTCTTGAGGTCCTGATGAATATAGTTCACTACATCTGTGAGAACCTCATCACATAAAATTCGGCAGAGATTTACCCAGGCTTGCTGCCTCGGTATATGAATGGAGTGACATGAATATAGTTCACGTCATCTACGTGAACCCAGACAAATCAAATCTCGACAGAAATTTGTCGGGGCCTGTTTGTCCCGGTATATTACTACGGTGGGCCGTATCATCCCTTTGAAAGGGTTTTGTATCAAGGTTCCGACAGCCCATTTCTCGATAACTGAGCCCTCTGAATATTGTTGTGACAGCTGGTGTCACATACACCCAGATATTTTCTCTTCAGAGAGATCGATGTTCATTTCTCGCACACCGATTTAAATTATCAAGTTCACTAGATATACGACTACGAAAGGAATAGTTGCATGAACATACGAAAATCTTAGTGAAGCCAAACATTCACAAGTTTCACATTGTTAAAGTCAAAAGTGACGTAAATCAGCATCTACTGACAAACGAAAGCCCAATTTCAACCGTCTGACGATATTTGACGCTATGCCGTCTGACGTTATTTGCATCAGCGCTTGGTGGATACCACACTGTAAAAACGGCCAATTTCAGGGAGTAAATGTTCAACCTGTTATCAGTTCAACGTTGAACCAATTTTTAATGACAGTAAACGTTTACCCGGAATCTGGTTGAACGTTTTCAGTTCGAATTCAAGCATATATTGATACTTGCATGGAGGTAAACGTTGAACCTGTTATTGGTTCTTCTTTCAACCTATAACTGGTTCTACGTATAACCACATGATACTAGCTTGGGCGTGAACGTTGAACCTATTATTGGTTCTGCGTTCAACCTATAACTGGTTATACGTTCAACCACATGAAACTCCGTGCATGGTAAAACGACACCAACATGACCGAAACAATGGGATATGAATGTCTGAGAACAGGGAGTAATTTTCTTATTAATATTAAGTTAAATTCTGCAGACTTTTCCAAATAAACCATGTGGTTATGCTTAAAACTGAATGTCCAAGTCGTTAATAACGCGTGTCGATTTGGGAAACTTCGCTGTTATGCACTTATTTTGATGGCATATTACTATTTTCGCTCATAAAATAGCCTATCAACAGTCAGAAACAATCATAGAAGTTATCAAAAATGAAAGACGTAATACTGTTGTGTGGGTCAAAATTATTCCCGACCGAGTATACGTTCAACTGTTTTTCGGTTCAACGTATTTCCCGCCCTCGTTATTGTTTTTCCCGCGATGGTCGTCAAAAGAACCACTTTTTGGTTCAACGTTCAACTGGACTATGGTTCAACTGGCCATCGGTTATCGTCCTTCGTTTTATGAAGCGCCACCTGCTGGATTGCAGTGTGAGGAGTAGGAGAACGTGTGGTGTTGTTGGCAGCTTAACAATGAACATTACTCGTCCCGTTACATCTGTTTTCTGGTAAGTAATATGGACAAACAATTGTTTGAACTGCGCTTCAACACTGAATACGTTACGCACAGAAATCTCGTCCCCGTTGCTTTCGCTTTATGTTTTGAAATCGAAGCTGTGTCGAAAACTGGGCTATGCTTCATTGTTCATTCTCCGTTCATTTATTCATTGCGTGAAAGAATTTTGCTGTCTGTTGTCTGTTTTAATATGTCATTGATATAATTTACTGTTACCACTTGGCGGTATTTTGCAATTTCCAATCACTTATTACATTTAGCATGTCGTTTTTCCATACCAGTTGTGGATGAGTGCAATCTAAGGCCCTTACAGGCTATATAATTTCCTATATATTTCCAAAAAAGAATTAATTAAACTGTCACTATATCTGCATAGGTCAACAGCTATATACATATGGATACCAGTAATTATCAGCCGCGTTGTCCACAAAAATACTTGCAATACGCTTTGTGGATTATTGAACTCTAAGGTCCTTGCAAACTAATATGCATTAATCTCCTATTCCAAAAAAAAACAAAAAAACAAATACATTAAGACATTATATAGTATTGTTCACTGGACATATTCCTATGCATGTTATAATCCTATAATAATTCAAAACATCTATTAACATTCAGTCACCCCTCAATTTTGCCTGAAATTCTAATCAGTCCAATGAATTTATAATAGTTACATAATGTCGTAAGACTATATCAAATGTTGGCAACATTTTGTGTCCAATGGGGTAATATCATGTCAACATTGTGTAACTGTTTATCCAGTGATCAAGTGGGAAGTGTGAGAAGTCCAGCTGCCCTAGTGCCTGATCGATGAAGAAGTCATTTTGATGTTTATGAAATACACCATGATGGATGACAAGTAGTAAGTGAATACATTACAAGGACACAATCAAAGGAAATTTGAGAAGTCATTGATAAGACTTGATAAATGATACATCATAGCTGTACCATGTATTACCCCATAACCCCCACCCCCAGCATGCCCACTACATAACCCCCCGCCCCCCACCATGCCCACTACACACACATCCAGTTAGGGGGGAGGGGGGGGTCAAGAGGCAAATGGATGAGATTTACAAACATGCAACATAGGGTGGTAGCTACCAAATTAGTATACTATAATATCCATGTTAGTAATTATGATTTTTTTTCCAATCCAGATAAGGGGGCATGGTGGTAAAGTATGTGTGTGGGGGAGGAGGGGGGATGGAGGGGGTGGTGAAAATATATACTATTTTTATGTGGCAAGACCATGTGGGATTGATTTCATGAGATATTCCCGAGGCAGGGTGGGGGCATGAGAAATTGCCAGGGGTTGCGAGGGGCCGAGTGAGTGAGTGCTTGTCATGAAAATCGAGATATTTCCCCCAACCTTTATGAATAAATTAGTTATATTAGATCTTACTCCATTTAATATTTTCTCCTACAGAAAGTGTAACAGGAGAAGGTCAGAAAGAAGCCATTTGTTTGAGTCTGACTGTTGGAGGAAGATGAAGGAGGCGACAGTGTATATGGCTCCCACAGAGTGAACATCATCATCTTGTAATGGATTTTATCGCGATTGAAGATGTAAGGAATAATCTGTCATTTTCAATGCTAATAATCAGATATATGATGCTCATAGACCATACTAAAACCAGCAACAAGAATGAATAATTTTGCCACTCTGTTGGTGAGTGGGGGGGGGGGTCATCAAGGCTTCATCTGCAATGTACAGTTGATGAGTTCAGATTTTATAGAATCAGCGCTCGAAATAACGCTTGTCTACTTGTCGATGACAAGTGATTTTCGCAAGTGACAAGTAAAAAGAAAAATGACTTAAAGCCATAAAGTGCCGTTTTTATTTGTAACAGATATATACTTCGCCTAACAAAACAATGTGTGTAGCATAGTTTCCGCAGGCCTCGAAGTTGATAAAATTTACGTGATTTCATGGCCCGTATGCCCGATGTCGTTGTTGTCACTGTCGTTTTGAAAACCGCTCTCCTGTGCGCGAAGATAGAAAATAACCTTGTGACAAGTCGAGTGATTATGGTACGTGCGATTTCATTAGTCTAATAACTCCATCCAGCCAATCAGCGTAGCTGATAGAATCTGAATGCAGCCTAGCGATAACACGTTTGGTCATGGTGGTTCGGTCATTTTGGTTGAATAGAGCGTTAGTGGCAACTATTCTTCGACAGTAATATGGATCGTTTTCTGAAACGTCGGAATGAAATCCCAGTCACAAGAAGGCAAGAACAATCAAGAATTTCTTGCCAAAAATTATCCGTCGAAAGAGTGACTCACATGATATTGAAAACATTCTTTCCCTTGTAAAAATACTGGTTCTACTGTCTGTCACAGATAATATATCCGGCGGTATTTCAGAGACAATTGATCGGGGGATATTGAAACTTCACACAGGAAATAAAATAAAAAGTACTAATTTTATTCCAAAGTATCAAGAAAATCCTTCCAGTAGTTCTCAACAAATCGCGAAAACAGCAATTAGATGGGAGATTTGTAGGTTATTTTTTGACGCCATGACACCAAGTCTGCGTGTTATATAACATTGGCAGGTCAATGTCATCGTAGCCCCAAAATAACATGGTAGGTATTGGTGATTTTCGTCAATTCCCAGATTAATTACATATGGGGGAATTTTTTTTTTTTAGTTTATATACTGTGTGAAGTTTTAAAGCTGTACGATAAATTTTCTGTGTATTGCAGAACTCGGGGACAAATTACAAAAATCGGCAGACGACGCTGATTATCCTAATTACTTTCCTTCACCTAAGCCAATCAAAATGGTAATTTGTCTGTGTACATGGTGTAGTCTGTCTGTCTGTGTATTCTACTACCCAAATAAATACACTAAAAGAATAACAGAACAAAGTCTGAATCTAATTGGTTGTTCTATTTCATGAAAAATTAGAACACGGTTATATAAGGAAGTCAAAACTTGGTAATATTTTGAGACAACTACTGTCAACAAGGTGACAAGTAAAAAAAAATAGTCCCTTGTCACATGGGACAAGTAAAGTTTTACAAACATTTCAACCCCTGTAGAATGGTACTTACAAATGTAAGCTTATATTGACAGGATAGTGAAGACAAATTATATTGCACAATTCTTTATTTGTTTAATAGGACCAACTGCTTGCAAGAAAGATCAGAGACACGTCACAGTGCGGATCATTACATTACAGGGTTTCGGATGATACATTACAGGGTTTCGGATGATGGTGGAAGTGTGTGCATTATTTCATAACTTGGACTATGTGAAATAATTGGTCTCTGACATGCCTGCATCACAAGATAATGGCTACCGGTATCATTGGATGTGACAGAAAAGATGAAAGGTAATGTGATACAACAAATATTCAGGCTAAAGCTGTGGTACCATATTACATATAGAAGAGGAACAAAATGGAACTGTGTTGAATCTTCACCATTCCTGAACACCCTTACAAAAAAATCAACCACAATGGCCGGCATACTACTGGTGATAGAAAAGTGACACCATCGTATGCAAACAAAGTCTCATTACTGTGATAGAATGATGAACAATGTGCATATACCTGTAGCCCTCCCATCTGTTGAAGCAGATGGCCCAACATAACACTCTGCAGCTACATGTAGATGAGAAGACAAGGGTGTTGTTTACTATGAATTAACTGTGATGTTGAATACAAGAAAACAATGCAACACTCGATATATCACAAATCATCGATACATGACGAATAATTGACTTCAGATACAAAAGTCAATGTGTGAAGTCTGACCACCGTTACATGTACTCTGTACAGGAAGGTGGATATAAATTTTTATTTACCATATTATGACTCGGTATGTCCCAGATCATTAATACATTGTGTAATATAATTTGACTCGGGTACATAAGTCTCTGTGTGAATTCTGACCACTTATACTCTTTGTAGGAAGGTCTTACATACTTCAACTGTGTATTTAGGTCCCATAACTAAACTTTGATAAAATGCAATTAGCTAGCTCACTCAAATGTTCCTGATGATATTGCAATACATGTACTCTGAATACTCTGTGTATTAAAGAAGGTTGGACACACATAAACTATGTATGTAGGTCCTATAACTAAACTGTGATAATGTGCAATTAACTGGCTCTCTCAAATATCCCTGATCAGTGATAGGTTGGACACACATACACTATGTATGTATGTCCCATTACTAAACTGTGATAAAATGCAATTAAATAATTCTCTCAATTATCCCAGATCAGTGATGTTAAATACATGTACTCGGAATACATAGGTCGTTGTGTGAAGTCCGATCACCTATACTCTGTGTAGGAAGGTTGGACACACATAAACTATGTATATAGGTCCCAACTAATATGTGATAAAATGCAATTAGCTAGCTCACTCAAATCATTGATATTACATGTACTCAGAATACATAGGTCGCTGTGTGAAGTCCGATCACCTATACTATGTGTAGGAAGGTTGGACACACATAAACTATGTATGTAGGTCCCTTAACTAATCTGTGATAAAATGCAATTAACTAGCTCACTCAAATCAGTGATATAACATGTACTCAGAATACATAGGTCGCTGTGTGAAGTCCGATCACCTATACTATGTGTAGGAAGGTTGGACACACATGAACTATGTATGTAGGTCCCATAACTAATCTGTGATAAAATGCAATTAGCTAGCTCACTCAAATCAGTGATATTACATGTACTCAGAATACATAGGTCGCTGTGTGAAGTCCGATCACCTATACTATGTGTAGGAAGGTTGGACACACATAAACTATGTATGTAGGTCCCATAACTAATCTGTGATAAAATGAAATTAACTAGCTCACTCAAATCAGTGATATAACATGTACTCAGAATACATAGGTCGCTGGTGAAGTCCCATCACCTATACTATGTGTAGGAAGGTTGGACACACATAAACTATGTATGTAGGTCCCATAACTAATCTGATAAAATGCAGTTAACTATCTCACTCAAATATCCCTCGGAATACATAGGTCGCTGTGTGAAGTCCGATCACCTGTACTCTGTGTAGGAAGGTTGGACACACATAAACTATGTATGTAGGTCCATAATTCTCTCAATTATCCCAGATCAGTGATGTTAAATACATGTACTCGGAATACATAGGTCGCTGTTTGAAGTCCGATAACCTATACTCTGTGTAGGAAGGTTGGACACACATAAACTATGTATATAGGTCCCAACTAATATGTGATAAAATGCAATTAACTAGCTCACTCAAATCATTGATATTACATGTACTCCGAATACATAGGTCGCTGTGTGAAATCCGATCACCTATACTATGTGTAGGAAGGTTGGACACACATAAACTATGTATGTAGGTCCCATAACTAATCTGTGATAAAATGCAATTAACTAGCTCACTCAAATCAGTGATATAACATGTACTCAGAATACATAGGTCGCTGTGTGAAGTCCGATCACCTATACTATGTGTAGGAAGGTTGGACACACATAAAGTATGTATGTAGGTCCCATAACTAATCTGTGATAAAATGCAATTAACTAGCTCACTCAAATCAGTGATATAACATGTACTCAGAATACATAGGTCGCTGTGTGAAGTCCGATCACCTATACTATGTGTAGGAAGGTTGGACACACATAAACTATGTATGTAGGTTCCAAAACTAAACTGTGATAAAATGCAATTAACTTGCTCACTCAAATATTTCAGATCAGTGATATTAACAGACAATTATGCCATATGTATATAGTAATATTTCTTCATACAGCAGTAAGCTAAAAAAAAGTTAATAATAATCATGATAATCATTTTGCATCTTGAAGTTTTCATTCCTTAGATGAGGAGTGTTATGAGTCTAACATCAGTTGAAAAGGAGGCATCAAACTTATTGTAGGTGGTACCATCTTGGATGTTACTAAACCTCCCCAGACTCCCTTCCCCATTATTGTAACCCCTGTTACTTGTGGTTTCTGTGATTCATGAATTGGTAGAATTCAATGTTTATATTTTAGCTTTTCATATCTTTAGTTGTTCATTTGATTGCAAATAGTCTAGTGTTTATTTAGAGCATTCATAAAGTTAGACCGCGGTTCACAGTTCCTTATTCGTCATCCAGCGACTCATAGCCGCACCCCAAGCAGCGCCCCCTGGCGTCAGATTTGGGATACAAATATGCAAAGATATCGATTCCACATGTATATAGATGAAGCTAGGTATTCGTATTGTTAGAAATCAGATCTGTTATTAGATTATATCCGAATATGATTTAAATATATGAATTTTATTTCAATTAGTGTGTATTTGTTGATGTATGTTCTGAAATATCTTTCACTTTCTTACAGGTTGATATACTTTTCACTGATGACTGCAAGATATAACACTGGGATGTAACTTGGTTGCTCATATGGTTCCGATGTATTTGCAAGAATTTAGAATTTAACTAAATCTGCAAATACATGTACAATTTGCACCACAACAATCCGGTGCAGATTTCATTTAAATCTGCATCTGGATATACGTTAAACCTTGATGTGGTTGTACGTTTAACCTTGATGTGGTTGTACGTTGAACTTATTTCTGAGAAAACATTGAACCTGAATCTGGTTATAGGTTGAACCAGTAATTGGTTATAGGTAACACCAAATTTTGGTTCAGGGTTTTCCATGGTTAAACGTTGAACCAGAAACTGGTTCAACGTTTACCTTTCAGTTCAACGTTACACCTTTTCGTGGTTGAACGTTTAACCTCATTTCAGTTCAACGTTAAACCTTGATGTGGTTGTACGTTTAACCTTGATGTGGTTGTACGTTGAACCTATTTTTGAGAAAACATTGAACCTGAATCTGGTTATACGTTGAACCAGTAATTGGTTATAGGTAACACCAAATTTTGGTTCAGGGTTTTCCATGGTTAAACGTTGAACCAGAAACTGGTTCAACGTTTACCTTTCAGTTCAACGTTACACCTTTTTGTGGTTGAACGTTTAACCTCATTTCAGTTCAACGTTGAGTTGAATCCACTTTATGGTTGAACGTTTACTCAGCGTTTTTACAGTGCATTGTAAGAAATCGTTGTGATATATGTGCGTGGACCTTGTCAAAAGCTATGATAAATTTTCGAAAAGTTCCACGGGACTGTGCCTCGGTCAACCCTATTTTTCGGACAGGGTCAGATGGCCGTGTGATTAGGTTGCCTCACTTCGGGAGAGCGATTTTCTCATGAATAGAGAAATATCGTATTTTTTATTAATTACTTTCTGTAACCTTTATTCTTGTACGTTTGTTATTTCCCTTCGGCAAACTGAAAGACTTCATCCTGGCTGAGCAAACGGAGAGTTGTGAAATGTTAAATGTATATTGCAGGAACTACTTGTAACTCGTTGGGGTAAATATTTAGAACAGTACGCTATGTTTAATGTGCTTAATAAACAGATATCTGCCATTTCTACGCTCGCAGCGCCCGATTTATTGAATGCATTAGTGACTTGAAACTTTTTCAGTAGCATCGATCGATGAATGTATCCAGCATTAATGGTTTGCAATATTCAAGCATGGTTATTGGCACCTCTGGCTTGTGTAAAATGATAAGTAAGTAGTATATTTCAAGAGTCACATTTATCAAGACAATAATTGCCTTCAATCTACCAGCTACTTGAGATTAATCGTTGCTACTTCTGGAGAATATAAATTCTGAAGGAATCAAATGATGCAATGTATGCTTTTTTCCAGGTTGATAATACCATTGTCCAAAATGAACCGAAATACAAGACGTGGAATTGTAAATTTTGAGAGGGCCTGTAGAGACACCCGTCATCAAGATAAACCTGGAAACCAAAATGGACTATGGTCCTTCCACGCAGTGTTTGAATTCATTGGATGGACAGTGGTGTATATTTTCTTCATTGCTGCAATTTAGTTTAAATTATATAACGTATGCCCTTTGAAGCCAGTTATATGATTTTGCCATCAGCCGGCGAGTATCATGGTATTTAGTCACTTGAAAAAAAAATGCCTTAGTACTAATGAAATTATATTTTGTATTTTCTCGCCAAGTTGATTGCATGTTATGGTGATAGTTTGGAATATCGCTTGCTGTGGTGATGAAAAAAAATGAGTGGGAGAATTGGGGATGGGTCGGGAGCGAGAACGGGAACGTTGCAAATGTCCATCGTAAATACAAAATCACTGAGAAAAATAAATTCTCCTTCTCGAACGTAGACATATTCGATCCGCCGGAGAAGGTATTCCACGTGGAAATTTATCAGTTCATCGGTACTGTGCTATGACTCATCTCTATTCCTCTTGCAGAGCTTTTCGCAGAAATGGACTGAAATTACTTTACAAAGATGACGTCAATGACACCTCACTAAAGCACCCAAAAGACTTCTGTTCACATATTTCTGCAAATCATAACCACAATACCTATTGGGCAGAATTAATTCCTCAATCACAAATGCTTCCACTACAATATGCTGACATGCAATATTTGAAACAACTCTTACAAAACCGAAGACAAACATAATTATTAAGAGAAGAAACGATCAGAAAGTAGGTTTTTAATAAATAAGACAATAAGGAAATTAAAGACCTAAAGTAATACAGACTGTCTTTTACAAGTCGAAAAAAAACACCATTCCGGTTTAGACGGGAACGCATTCTTTTTCGTTAGGTTATTATTGGATCGCGACAAAACAAGTCTGTCTCATTGGGTTCATACCCGCCTGATTGTCATGTATTCGCGCCTTCTTGGTCGTATTGTGAACAAGTACAGCCGCATACAGGCGAAGGAAATGCTGTTGGGTTCCTCGGAGACTTAGTAGATGAGCGTCCAATAGAACATCACATCATTTGATAAGTGGGGAGCAAAATCTTCCTCTGTAATGATCTCATCAACTTAATGACTCGCCGATTCCAAAAAAACGTTCTTGGCAAATACATACTTTAGATTCCCACTCAGCAAAAAATCGATATTTGGCAGACAAAACATTATCGCCTCTCGACACCAAATCAGAGTCTATTCATGTTTACGCACGGAGTGAGCATTTAAAATAATCCACTGGTATTCGTTCTAAGTGTTTGGTGCACAGTGCTGTTTGACGCAAGCAGTTTTCCATGCCCGAGAGATGCTCTCGGATGGGAGTGTCGGTATCTCCTGGCTTATTGTCGGAAATACTGTTCATTTCGTGAATTCTAAGTTTCTATTTTGTTCGCGCTGACTTTCAGTATCATCAAGCCGGTTTGGCTCATTGTCGAAAACTTGGAGAATGGACAACAAACAGACATGGTAAGGCACCGTTTCCAATTATCGTTCGCGAATGAATCGTTTATTTCGTCAAATTTCTCGAAGTCGCGATTTTCCAAGGCGCGAGGGAATGGTTTTTTTTCTTCAAAATAAACGATTCATTCGCGATCGCTGTTCGAATGAGTTTTTTTTCTGTTGGCAATCGTTTTTCAATCGAGAAAATTCTCGCGAATAAAAAGCGGTATCGCGATTCAATCGCTTTTTAATCCAGAAAATATAAACGATTGAAAAAAAAACGATTGAGCATTACAGCCGAAAGTAGTACGCCAATGGTTCAGCCTGACTGACCCGCATACACGTTCGAGTTTCTAACACTTCAGTCAGACTATATAAAGTTCGATCATTTTTTCTTCTTCCTTTTCCATTCTTTGCCTAGTGTAAAACTATAGCGCGTTTCTGTACAGTTGGCGGTTAAAAAGATACGATGGGGATATTGAAAGAAATTGAAAAAAAATATCTATATATATACATAGGAATAATGGTTATGCATATAATTATAACTTCATATTTACTAGCCCCAGCAGGGACCTAATGATACTAATGATACTGTCATTCAATGAATGACAGTATCATTAGGTCCCTGCTGGGGCTACATATTTACATATATTTTGTACGGGACACAGGCCCGGATATGGTCAGATTGGGTCATTTGCACTTGCAATTTCGTCTATTATTTTGGGTATTTCTGTGTTTTAAAGCTGGTATTATTCCAGATTTCTTGTGTAGTATTTTTCGTGAACGTTTTGGCATCTGTGCGGGCTGAAATTTTGAGTTGATTCGTCAGATTTTCGCTGTACGCGTGGTTTTTGTCGGGTTTACCAAGGGTAAACCCTACATTAGTATCACTTTTCAGTTTTTCTTTTTTCTTCTGCACATGTGTAGTTTTGATCTCCTGCCCGGAAACTGCTCTCATTTGATGCCCCTTACAGCATTCATAAAAAATACCGTACTTCTGTCTGACAGTCATATACACATGTGCAATGCACGGTAGCTTGTGCATTGAACGTGATCATTGGTACATTATCGCAGTAAATTTTATCTTTACAATTTCCTTTAAAATTTGCCTTTCCAATCTATTTTATCCGGTATCCTTTGTTACGGCGGGAAGGGTGCGCCGTAGTCATTCTCCAGGCGTTTTTGTGGATACAAATTATGTATGCGTATCCACATTTTAAAATCACCGAAAACAAGAAATTTCCAAATTGTGGATACACATGATTTTTTGGTGATGTATCCACATTTTTGCTTCCACCTTACTTGATCAATTATCAGCATGAGAACTGAATAAAATTGCGACAAAACTTTGGCAGAAATTTTGGCGAAAGTTTTTGGGACAGATTTCGTTATTTTTTCAAGTGTCTGACGTGTCTTCTCCGTCGATCTTCTTCAACAAAACGAAATAGGAACGACTGGCACTTTTGCACAAAACTCTTTTACATATCTGATTATGGTTACAAAGAATCAAAACCTGGGGTGTTTTCCTTTTGCTGGTATGGATGAGAAAGAGATACGATATTTCGATCCCGTCAACGCTGAACTTTCATCCCAAGTCTGAATTTCCCAGAGTACAAGTAATCGTGAATTTGATTGGCTGAACAGTACATATTGGCTCCGCCCACACGTTATTCAACCAATCAGTAAACTTTTTACACGACATACGAATTCAATGAAACTAAATAAGATTGGCTCGTTTTCTAGATTTATAGTTTTTCTTTCCAATCCATATGAATTTAAAGGCATTTCTGTAAAACCGTGATTATTTAGCATTTAAAATAACACTATGAGTATGACAGTATCTTGTTTTATAGTCAAGAGTTGTTAGAAAAATGATCGTGGAGTAGGAGAATAGCGAATTTTCTGAACTTGTCGGAGATTGCGATGTCTGAAGATTTTCTTGTCTGGATGTACTTTTAGTAGATTCATTTTCTCACAGATTAAATAAGTATGGAAATTATATAAATGTGGATACAATGTGGATACATCTCTTATATAGGATGCGTATCCACATTTTACAAAAGTCGAAGTTTTATGCTCTAGATAAAAATATGCATACACATCCTATATAGAGATGTATCCACAAAAACCTTCTATATTGCGGTCACGCCATTCTTCATGGTCCATTGACAACCGTTCCGTGGAACTTTTGTTGTAAGATCACAAAGGTGGTGTTAGCTTTAGATATAGGGAATCGTCTTCAATGCATTTTTGATTATTTAGACTGAATATTTCAGAATTATTTCTTGCTCAAATTGGTTTTGGATAAATGTGTCCTATTTTTAACAAAAAGAAAATCTGCACCGAAAAGTGCATAAAAATACGAAAATAAGCCATAAATCCGTTTTTGTGCATCTGCAGCCCTTCATTATTTCGTGTCTTGTAATTCAGCATGTATAGGCTGTACAAAATGGTCCATTTCATATCATTTTGATAAAAGTTTGGCCCTACAAACTGAACAGCTTGAGGAAGATTCCTTATGTAAAGCGAACACCACCTTTCCTCCCTTAAATGATCACAAATATGGGACTAATAAACCCCTCTGATGCAAGTAAACCCGACATCAGTACTTTAAGTACTTTGATTTGTCCTACGATCACCATTTTCCTTGTGTAGATAGATGGCGCTGTATTGAATATAACATTGTCATACGGGGCTTTTGAGTCTTCGAAAGCACTTAATTATTAATATATAGCGCGGGCTATTTGTAAAAAATTTCACAACAGGTTAATCCAGTAAGAGATGAAATTATATAATATTCAGTTGGTTTTTGGCTTGAGCTTCCCTTTGGAATCATTCATAGTTCATTTATCAAAATATAAAATTGAAATAAAAAGTATTGTACATATGCGAATCCAACCGTTATATGCGATTCAATCACCATTGTGATATATTTGATATAAATATGAAATCACTGCCGCGAATATTCTTATAATAAATAAAATTAACTTGATGGTGATTTTTTGAACTTATTCACATCTCAATAGTTTAAAAACTGTACCAAAACATGAATGGATACCCTTTCCTAATGTATGTTTTACTATAACAAAATACACATATTTAATTACATTATTTTTCACCTTAATTAACCCAGAAATTCTCGGCTGGAGGGCTAAGCTGTTCTGGGTTATCGCCATGCGCCCATTCACACCTCTATCAAGCCTGTGCCGTAATCATTCTGATAATGCAATCAACGACGAACTCAAATCCACTTATGACCTGTACCCAGTATTTACAAAACAAGATATTGTGACTATCATCCTGTATTGTTTATACCAAGTTGCATGAATATATGAGGAAATTATCGAAAGTATGAAGTGAATGACTGAACATTAATAAATTGTCGACTCACACGATTATTGAATAAGCATGTAATTTTGTCATTTACGCTTCGCCAGAGTAAATCTGAGGGCGAACGTCACAGGAAGCATGGTACAGGTATATGTATAGATATTTCCAGCATACGCCCTACTTCGGCTTGTAGGAGACTATAGATCGTGAATCATATATATTATTCGGTTATCTTACGCATTTATACAGTATAGTATAGTAACATAGGTTTTTCCATCGACAAATCCGCAATCAACATTACATGTAGTTTCCAGCTCGCGGATAGAGCGGCGTACGACGGCAACACGGCCTATGTGTCAAATATCACTCCGCCTCACGATTCTCTCGCGCCTTGAAAAAAACGATTCTCTCGCGATTGACGATTCGCGATCAAGAACGGATCGCGCATGGGTAAACGATTCAAAAACGATATCGCGAGAGAATGTTTTTTTCCAGAAAAGGTTCAATCGTTTTTTCTCATTTTTCTTCTCGATATCCTCGCGACTGATTCGCGATTGATCGTTTTTCAATCGAGAAAATTGAAGAAAAATCGCGACTGAAGAAAAAACGATTAATGGAAACGATCCCTAAGAAGAAAACGACAATTATGGTAATCATCATTATTGCATGCAAAAACTAATTTTCTCCCCAACCTCAATAGAGACAACTGCCATCTTCATAAATAGAAATACAACAGCATATATGATCGAAACAGAAAGGAAGACAGGTGGACATACAATGCGACGACTGATGCTCATAAAATTTCAGACGCTCACGAAGAAGTAATTGTAAGTTGCACAGATTCGGCCAATATGGGTCGCCTCAAGAAAATCTAAATTTTCTTTTCATCCTTCGAACTAAAACTCGAAGGAAAGTCAAAACACTCAACTGTCGGAAAAAAATTTTGACGACGTATTGACAGTTCAACGTAATATTTTGGGAAGCCTTCCCTCGAGGAAAGACATTCTTGTTTCAAATAAATCAGAGAGATTCCGGAGATGGGGCCCTTTGATAAACAAGTCAGCGCTATGTGAATTTTCCTTGGCCGCGCCAATCAGATCATCCAGTACTGCCACCTTGGTCTGCTCGGTGTACGCTACGAGCGTAGCGTGTAAGATCTATGGCGTTACGTTTCGTAACTTGTGTCTAATTCCGCTTAACCCGGGGCTAGCGGCCGTATGAACCCATGTACTTCAAGATCCTCATGGTACCCATATGAACAGTCACAATCAAAGCGTGACTGAGATACATCATTCTTTAGAGGACGACTTTACAACGAATAGTATGGATTAAGAATACTGATCAGCGATACGGATTTGATATTTTTGGAACATCATGATGTCTTGCCGGCATCATTGAAAACTGTTGACCGCTTCTCTCTTGCAGGAAACAAGACTATGTTTATGTATACTATGATTGTCTTTTGAATTTGGTGCTAATACTGTTATATGGAATATGGAATAGGTCTTTGGATTATGGACGCGGATATTCTCTAATGGACGACGGCTGAATTATGAATGACATACCAGACGCTTGTAATTGAAGAAATACGCTTTATCGATATCGTGCGTATTGCCTGGGAGGAAACTTAAATTCTTTAACCGCATAATCTCGCAGGAAGACTGCAACTGACTCTACCACCAGACAATATGGGTATAGGTTCCAGGCCCTTCATCTAACAATTTGATAACCCAGGAGGTCTTTCCACACCCCAATGGACTGCTGACCGTGATCTTATAGGGTGGAATGTAACGCCGACATGCATATTTATGCTGATGCTGATTTTCGACAAAGTACACCAACTTCTTTAAACGGTTGAAGTATCCACTAAATTCATTTATTCTGATTTTCTATCAACCTTAGGCTGAATTTATATCAATACAATCTACAAAATTTGCATTTTCAATTTTACAATGAATTTCGGGGGGGGGGGGGGAGATTCCAATCTGTGACCATACGAAACTGGGCACACCAACCTAAAAAGATGGTCTGCATTCTTTTCTTCAGCTGGTGGA
>JAVTVY010006440.1:0-37220 GCA_036873755.1 Hanleya hanleyi
AGGCCGACTGGGAAAGAATGGTGGCTGAAAACATTTACCGCGAAGGCAGCAGGTCCCTGGAAAATACATAAAATAAACTCAGATGAGCAGATTTGACGAGCTAGTCATCAAGGTTAGATACTTTTGTAGTTTATGGTCGCGTTACGGGAAATATTCAGGAATTTGGAAGCAGATTTTACTATTTTTCGAACGTTTGTCTTGGAGCACATGAAACAAATTTGTTGTCAAATCGCGCATTTTCTATCGATTATTTCTGTTTCTCTCCCGATTTCGTTTTACCCTTACCATAAAACATACCAACAGTCCATATAGTCAGATTTATTGAAATTTCGGCTTTCTGAAAATGTACATTTTTAATTAGGTTTTACTCAAAGTAAACGCCAAAATTGCAAGAATAATCAAGTGACTCGTCAAAATCCGTCTTCATGAGTTAGGCGAACACTCGTCAAAACACGCTACATGAGGATCTACACAAGTCGTCAAAACCCGCTTATATGAGGGAAAGAGTTAATAGCATTTGCATGAAACCGACAATGTTTTTTTAGTAATAATTGAAGAGTACTATTTCCTTCAAATAAAATTGAAGATTGACTCAATATTATTGTTCTAACATTATTTTAGCAATACTTTGAGAGACTGTGCGAAAACGAAAAAAAAAAAAATCAATTTAAAGATGTAATCAGCCTCAAATCTAGGCTGAAATCAATGTTTCTCAAACTCAGCGAAAGTGACATATGTTACAACAGGTACAAAATGAAACACACTTGACCACAAAACACTAAACTTATTTCTACCATTCACGAGAAAATAGAACAAATTGATCTTTGAAAATAAACGGCATGGCATGCCGTTTATTTTTTCACGGCTGTGTCAACAAGCGTATACACGTATGATGCATTCTACCAACGTATGCTGTGTGACATTACCGAACCGTAGGCACGAGCCATGACGTTATCATATGGCTGCAGCTGTGCGGCATTCAAATTCGTAAGCGTCGCTACGTCACTCATACGTCACGCAGTGACGTCATTTTCCTCTCCGCGTACAACACACACTCAATGGCGAGACAGAAAAGCCATCGAAGCGGGCAGAGTTACAAATTTCTCTGACAAGATATTCTTGCATTCGTTGTATATGACGATCCCACTACAATCAAATATAATATATATGATGCTTTGGTAATCTTCAATGCTGAAAAAACGCATAGGGGAGAGTTTACAAAATCCGTCCATTTTGAGGCTGATTACATCTTTAACATTTTTTTTTTGCTGTGATCAAGAAAAAGGGTTGATGCGATGCTAAAAAATGATATGACTGTGTCTGTTAATTATAAGCTTCCAATTTATTTTGTTCAGCTTAAGTATAATTAGGGGAAATTCCTAGTAATAACTTAGACCCCCTGTCAAAGTTGTATCGATGCTGGATCTTCCACCATGTTAACACAGGACTTATGGATGTTTTACTAACTCACTAATCTATTGATTTTATTTGCCCCATTGTATCTGTGAGTGGGTTGCACTCTTTTATTTACAGAGAGAATGAGGCTTTGTGGCGAGAAGTAGCTAATCTGAGACAGAAACACGCCAAACAACAACAAATCGTCAACAAGGTAATAGAGGAAGCTTTGGCCAAATTGATCTTGTGTTCTGGTAAACATTTTATGTTTACTTGAAATCATTCAACTATCCAAGCAGGGCTTTAGATGTCATAATTTGGGCACAGGCCCTATTCATCACGTGGAGTGGGGGTAAAAAAAACAAACAAAATACCGAAAATTTAGGCGAACTTTGGCAGGCTCTTCCTGAACATATCAATATTGACTTTCAATGCAACAAAAAGGTGTTGAGGGGAAGGGGGGGGGGGGGAATTTTATACCTAATTTAGGTGTTCTGAATATGGGCACATTTATTTTGGGGACAGCATTTATCGCCACGATTTGGGTGCAATTTGAAGGCCTGCCATGGAACATGTTTTTCTGAGGCTTCAAAAATCAGTTGTCTTATTTCCACCATTCAGGCCATTCAAAGTATTAGTTGAATTTGCTGCAATGAACTTGAAATAATTAATTTCTTATCTTACTTTTTGAAATATCACTTTTTACTCCTCGGCCAAAATTTGGCCAAAGGGTATTGTCATCGTCATGTACGTCCGTCCGTCTGTCTGTCTGTCTGTCGGCACACCTTTCTCGTTACCAAGATATCTTTAAAACGACTTACCCTAGGCACGGCTTACCCTAGGCAGTGCACATCCATACGCTCGTGACATAGAACCCTATTGAATCTGGACCTGATTGGTTGTAAACTTTGGCGGCCATCTTTAATTTATGCGAAACCATCACAACTTTCTCGTCACCAAGATATCTTTAGAACGACTTACCCTAGGTACACCAAATTTGCAGTGCACATCCATATACTCGTGATCCAGAACCCAATTGAATCTTTAGCTGCATCCGGACAGCCATCTTTATTTTATGCGAAACCATTAATCTTGTGTATCTCGGGTACCATTTCGCTGTTCAGTGTGAAACTTGGTATAGATCAGCGATGCATCAAGAAACTTCAAAGGAATGACCAAACCAGTTTCTCTGATTCGGTGGAAACCTTGGCGGCCACCTTTAATTTATGCAAAAACTTTAATGATGTAAATCTCTAATACCATTTAAGTGTAACTGTGTTCCAAACGAAACTTCGTATGCAGCATCAATATATCAAGAGACTTGCAAGGAATAACCACATCAGTTCCTCTGAGTGGCAGGAAGGATGGGCTGCCATCTTTAACTTATGCAAAATCAGTAATGATCTCTATCTCTGATACTGTTCAAGTGCTCAATGTAAAATTTGGTGTGCATCGAGAGACTTACGATGAATGACAGATCTGGTTTCTCTGATTGGGCGGAAATCTTGGTGGCCATCTTTAATTTATGCAAAATCTTTAATGATGTATATCTCTGATATCGTTTAAGTGTTCGATACGAAACTTGTTATACAGCATCGATGTATCAAGAGATTTGCATGAATGAATAACCACATCAGTTCCTCTTAAGTGGTGGGAAGGATGGATGGCCATCTTCAATTTATGTAAAATGATTAATGATCTCTATCTCTGATACCGTTCAAATGCTCGATGTAAAATTTGGTATACATCATCGATGCATCAAGAGAGTTATGTAATGAATACCGGTTTCTTTGATTGGACAGAAACCTTAGTGGCCATTTCTAATTGCAAATTTTTTATTTGTTTATTTGTCACTTGACTGCTTGGTGTTCCCGACATCTTGGTTCAAATTGAATACATTATGAATGGCTGGAGCCCAGAGCCGAGAGGTTTTCAGATGCACAGCTTCGTATTGTATAGAAGCTCGCAAAATTCTATTGAAAAATATAAAACATTAATTGCCTTCTAAAATTGGCTTAATCACAACAAATATGAGCATTTATTTTGAACTGCCTTATTATATGTATCACTAGTTCCCCTGACAAAATTGCCCTGCTGATGATCAATTCCCTGAGAATATGTACATGAACATTTTTTAGACAAATGCTTTGGTAATATTCACCACTCTTTTGCCATCTAAACTGCTAAACTACAGGAGTTTGGATCAGATTTCCAATGAAAATTTTCCATTTCTAATTTCTTTTACAAACTAATGAACAGTTTCGTGAAAAATCGGTGAAACCATTAACCAAATAAATTTAATTTAAATTAATGGGTCATGTGGATCTATATGTCTCATGCATAACTTGCTGTTCAATCTTTCTTTAGCTAATCCACTTTCTGGTGACTTTGGTTGGAGGGAATCAGCGGGCTGGTCTGAAGAGGAAGATGCCCCTGATGTTGAATGATTCAAGCCAAATAGCGGCAAAGACGGCCAAACTCTCGAAACAGTTCTCCTTTGATGAGACCCGGGATAACTACACTGTAGAGTCGGTAGGGATAATATTTACAAATTGAGGAGATTTTATTGAAGTGAATAGTGATCATTCATCACTAAAATTGAATTCACATCCATACAAACCTTGACTGACCTTGACTCAAACAAACCTTGACTGACCTTGACTCAAACATTTCTCTTCTTCCAACAATATTGTGAGTCCTCGTCAAGTATTTTCTCATATTTCATATTTTTAGATTGATGCAGATAATATGTGGTAGGAAATTCCTGGATTTTTTGTGTACATAATAATGCAACATCTCTTCAGAATTACCCTGTCAATAGCCAAGGTCATTACTTACCAAAAGCACATTTTTATGCCTCTTAAAAGAGCAATTCAGGGGGAGATAATACACTTCCCGAATAGAGCTTAGCTTTTAGGGAGAGAGAGAGAATTAAGGTTTAACATCGCATTCAGCAATATTTCAGCTATATAGCGATTAGGTGGTCTACTGGATGTAAAAATGTGTTGACAGAATAATCTGTCCCTATCCTTTAACCTGGGAAATACTTGAGACCTAATTTCAACAGAGAACAATAAAATGCATCTTTGTTGTGCATAAGCATGTATTCATTTGTGTATTTGGAAGGGGAATCTTGGTGTAACGCCAAGATTGTTACAGATTTATACAACCACATAAACCTGGAGATTGAATCTGAGAAATTTGTGCTCATTTTGCATGCATGGAATGTCTTACAGATTTGTACCATTTTATCTCGAATTAATTCAATTGAGTGCATTTTGTAACATACCAGTTTCACACACCAAATAGTAAAAACTGAAAATCAGGATTTCATATGTAGAATATATATCCTACAAGGACCACATCTCTAATATTTCCGATTTCGAATATGGCAGTAAATGATGTGATCCATTTTACTGCCTGTTGCTTACTGACTGATCAGCAATGTGAATGTGTCAAGCTAGTTATCATGGTTGCTGCCAATTATTGTGGTCAAATGTCACTGTGGCCTGAGAATACGGAATCATTGGAAATTGTCAGTATAGATACATTAGGGAGAGATGATATGCACATACTAAAATTGAGGTCAGAAAATCATTAAAAATCACTTCTTTTTTTTTTGGTATCACTAGATGTATGACATGATGGGTCATGTAACAACAATGAGGTCAAATTGTTGTGCAGGCATTTTTTGAAGCCAAGTGTGGCTCTTGTTCAGATCTGTTATTGAGTTTGTTCCAGAGCTGCTACTTGGGGGTGGAACAGTTTTAATTCATTACTGGAGTCCCACAAAAGAAATAGAGCTGACAGTTTCAGGTCAAGAAGTTAGGGCCTACTTCATAATTTCAATGCACTACCGTACTGTCAAATACATGGAGCATACATATGACAACAGTTGACCACATGGGCAGAGTAAGAACGTAAATTAACTACTGAGACTCATTCCTATACATGTACAGTATTCAGAATTTTTTGTGGTTTTAGGTGGGTTTTTGTTGGGGTTGGGGATTTGCTGGGGTATGTTTGTTTGGATCATCGTCGCCATGTGACCAGTAGGGTTAGGTGCGATGTTAAACTTCAAACAACCAACCAACCAGTATTATTGAGTACATAGCTGTGATATTGGTTATTCTTTTCAGCCTGATCCGTTGTTATCTGGTTCACCAGGCCCTGGGTCCATCTCTGGGCCTATCATACATGATGTCACAGATTCGGTTGATATCGATGAACTCAACAAGCCAGACATGCCAATGCCTAATGGGCAAATTCAGGCAAGCTTGGGAACTGTAAGTAAATCTCTCCCCCCACCCCCGATCTGACACCGGAGCTCAGTCACGGAATATAGAATCACTGTTTTTGTGTGTCCATAACATACTCTCGTTAACACCAAATCACTCTAAATTTTAACTGGAAGTATAGTTGATTTTGAGGTCAAAGATGGAGATCACTTGGGCTGGAAAATCTGCAAAAAAGAAGGAAATCTCTAGTTCTATTTTATGAGCAGGTACCAAACATTGGGTATGTAGTGCCAGTGGGAAAAAAAAGAAGATTAATTTGTGTTTGTGTCAAAGGTCACGTTCACTCAAGCCAGAGAACCCATAAAAAAAATGGAAAATCTCCTCTGCTGAGTTCAGACTTGGTTCAAAAGTTGATGCACACTTTGCTTCTGGGACACAGAATAACCCTATTTACTTTGAGGTCAAAAAGGTCAAGAGCACCTGGGCCAGAAAATCTGGAAAAAGTGGGAAATTGTGAACTCCAGTTCAGAGATGTGGATTATGATCAAATTCAAAGTATACATCAGACTCGTAAGTAATTGATTTTGATTGATTATTACCTCTCAGCAAAATTTTGCCAAATCAGCATCGTCTGTCGGTTAGTTGCCATGGAAACAGTATGTCTGTAAGGACTACAGCCAGGCTCTTCAAATTTATAGACATACAACAGCTGTACTTGATCATGGGTCAGTACCCTATGAAAAATGACTGACCTTGACGTACATATAGTTTAAAAGGTCAAATTCTAGTTTCTGCAATATTTTTTAAATGATTATAGCTACAGTATTGAAATTCACTTTGCACATGTAACAGATGATGAACTTGAAGCCTTCCCAAGCTGACTGACCTTGACCTATTTTTACAAGATCAATCACTGTTTAATATGATATATATTTAAGAAGAATAGCCAGGCTTTCCAAATTAATTCTGTGTATGCAACTGGCAGTGACCAGAACTAAGTTGAAGATGACGGACCTTGATCCATGTTTTCAAGGTCTTACTCTATTCATTCATTTTCACATTGAGTGATGTTAAATAAGTACAAATTAAATAAGTACTAAACCATTCGGCCAAGGGTCTCCCACAAGTACCTCCTATTTTTTGTGGGTGGCCCATTGGTCGAGTGGTTTAGATCTCTGACATATAGTGCTGGCGGTTGGGTGCCTTAATCTGGCGGTCGCCAGTTCTTATCTCACATGGGACTCGAACAATTTTCAGAACTAGCATCTGTGCTATACCAAGATAGTGTGATCACAAAATAATGAAAATACTGGTTTTTTCAATCACTTTCTAAATGACAAAATATATCATGACATTTATATGTTGCGAAAAGATCATAATAATGGTAAAATAAAAGTTATTTCTTTCTCTCCTGTCTGTATAGCAATATGAAAGAGCGCCCTCATCATTGCTTCAATTTCCCACTGCTCAGGAGAGGGCACCACCAGCAGTTAGTCACCAGTCAGAGCAGTTATTCCAGCCTGAACAAAAACAACAACAGCAGCCACCAAGTGAAGAATTTGACAGTTTAAGTTCCTCATCACTCAAGTTCAATAATGCCAGGTAAGTCAACTTTGTATATTGAAGAAAACACAGGATTTTTTTAGGATATTTCCAAAACGTTTCTCAAAATGATGTGATTGAAGAAATCGAGGCAACATTCTGTATGTTCTAATATATGACCTCCACTACTGCTGACACCCTGAAGTTTTTCAGATCTATCCTTAAAGTGTAACTGTGACACTAACGATGTGAATAGTAATGGTACACAATCAAGTTTTCCCCCACTGTTAAATGGGATTCTGTCTCGGAGGATTCAAATAGCAGAAAAGTATTTACAATCCTTTTTGATGTCTGAGATGAGTTACTGTTCTTGGAGGTTGGTGCAATGCAGAGAATGAAAAAGGTGCGTGACATGCTTGTGGTGCTGTGCACTGTGATAACATTACCTCAAAGACTTCAAAAATCAAGGTATAAATCGTAAAATTTAGAAGATTATGTTTACTATGATGTAAACTTGCAGAAGTACCACAATAACATTTTTGGTTTTATCCTGCCGCAGTCTTGTGTAGTACAGCACCCATTACTGTCATGGGATGTTTTGTTGGACCCTTGTAATAACTAATAGAGTGGTCTCTCCTGAATTTATCAACTACATGTATACCATGCACCAGTCCCTATCATGTCACATGATGTGTGTATTATTGTGTTTTAGTGTTGGATTGGAAGAGAACTTGTCTAGTAGATCTACACCCCTCAATTGGGGCCACATAGGGTAAATATACCTGAATATTATGCCAATCTGCCAGCTTTCTGGGTTTTGGCACGTATATAATCACCTAACCCAAAACAAACTTGAGTGTGACATTAAGCCAAACCCACCTCCCCAAAATGGAAGTAAAAAATGTTGTTTAGCTGAATAAAAAGAATTATATATGTATTCAAAATGAGGAAAACCCACCAGAGGCAAAAATTCTATCTGATGGTATTCTGTAAACTCATTGTCTCGTTTCTAATTTGCACAATGGTACATGCAGATATCATATATTTAATATTAACCTGGAAATCAGTTATGATATGTAAGTTAAAACGTAAGCTATTTTATTGTATCTATTCACAAACCTAATACAATATTAAAAAGGAAGAAAGAATATATCGACCATTTCGTTGTTTCCGATCAAAACAAAGAAACTTTCCTTTCAAGGTGAAGGTGACTGAATGTACGATCAAAATTCTTGTGTACTCGAATCTCATATTTCCAATGCGTTCTTCCCAAGAAACTGATCTTAAATTACTTGATCAAAAAACATGAATCAATTGAATATATTAGAATCTGTGCTTGTCTATAACAGGTGCATTTTCTCATACACTGAGGTATAACGCCGATTGAGTAAGAATAAATGGATAGAAATAAATGTTAAATTTCTGCACTGGTTAAATCTACTCTGATTATCTCCCTTAGGTGAGGTTAGTTGTGGTTTAGTGATGTGCTGCTTTTGGCTAATTTTCTTGACGTCATCTGTCCATCCACATCCACAATGTCACTAAAGCAGAAAAAATCGACATCACCAAACTTGAAGCACGGTTCCCAACAAACCACATTTCCATACTAAATATTATCAGAGTCAGTGAAAAAAACTGTCATATTCTCACCCACTGGAAAAGTTGTAGTCTTGACTGAATGAGCCTTTTTAATCATTCGGATACAGAGCCTTGCTACCATGGACCTTCAATTGTGCTATCCCCCCCCCCCCCCAAAATGGGAACAGCCAACCAATCACAGATTGTTTTTGCAGTAGTCCATTCTGTAAATACCATACAATCTTTATCATATAAAATTCAGAAATAATATGTGTTACGATTTGACAATTTTTCAAAAAAAAAATCAAGGTATAAATCGCAAAATTTAGAAGATTATCTTTACTCTGATGTAAACTTGCAGAAGTACCACAATAAATTTTTTGGTTTTATCCTGCCGCAGTCTTGTGTAATACAGCACCCATTCCTGTTATGGCATGTTTTGTTGGACCCTTGTAATAACTAATAGAGTGGTCTCTCCTGAATTTATCAACTACATGTATACCATGCACCAGTCCCTATCATGTCACATGATGTGTGTATTATTGTGTTTTAGTGTTGGATTCGAAGAGAACTTGTCTAGTAGATCTACACCCCTCAATTGGGGCCACATAGGGTAAATATACCTGAATATTATGCCAATCTCCCAGCCTTCTGGGTTCTGGCATGTATATAATCACCTAACACAAAGAACCCACTTCCCCAAAATGGAAATGAAAAATGTTGTTTAGCTGAATGAAAAGAATTATATATGTATTCAAAATGAGGAAAACCCACCAGAGGCAAAAATTCTATCTGATGGTGTTCTGTAAACTCATTGTCTCGTTTCTAATTTGCACAATGGTACATGCAGATATCATATATTTAATATTAACCTGGAAATCAGTTATGATATGTAAGTTAAAAAGTAAGCTATTTTATTGTATCTATTCACAAACCTAATATTTAAAAGGAAGAAAGAATATATCGACCATTTCGTTGTTTCCGATCAAAACAAAGAAACTTTCCTTTCAGTGTGGTCAAGGTGAAGCTGACTGAATGTACGATCAAAATTCTTGTGTACTCGAATCTCATATTTCCAATGCGTTCTTCCCAAGAAACTGTTCTTAAATTACTTGATCAAAAAACACGAGTCAATTGAATATATTAGAATCTGTGCTTGTCTATAACAGGTGTATTTTCTCATACACTAACTCCGATTGAGTAAGAATAAATGGATAGAAACAAATGTTAAATTTCTGCACTGGCTGTCACAGGAAATCGGTAATCTTAAATATTCTCGGATTATCTCCCTTCAGTGAGGTTAGTTGTGGTTTTGTGATGTGCTGCTTTTGGCTAATTTTCTTGACGTCATCTGTCCATCCACATCCACATTGTCACTAGAGCAGAAAAAATTGACATCACCAAACTTGAAGCATGGTTCCCAACAAACCACATTTCCATACTAAATATTATCAGTCAGTGAAACTTAAAACTGTCATATTCTCACCCACTGGAAAAGTTGTAGTCTTGACTGAATGAGCCTTTTTAATCATTCGGATACAGAGCCTTGCTACCATGGACCTTCAGTTGTGCTAACCCCCCCACCAAAAAAAAATGGGAACAGCCAACCAAACACAGATTCTTTTTGCAGTAGTCCATTCCGTAAATACCATACGATCTTTATCATATAAAATTCAGAACTAATATGTGTTACGATCTGACAATTATTCCTTCAAAACGTAAAGAAGATTTTAATAATAAAAAAAGAAAATCTTGGCAGAATAATGTTCATGTAAGTCCAGTGAAACAGATCAGCAGATTCATGTATACGTTTAGGACAGTTGTAAATTGCGCCATAAATGAGATTATTTTAACCGGTAGTGTTCACTGTTTCAGCATGGAGATGACGGACCATCTGGAGATGACACAGAGCGACATCAACAGTCTGAAGGATATTCTCGCAAACCCCGCATACAGTTTTGACCCCAACTTCTTGTCAGGGGTAAGAGTTACTTACAATCAAGGTGACGAACAGATCAGAATAAGATTTAGTACATAATTTCCCATCTGTGGGTAAATGTGAAAGAAACCCATGTGGTCATATGTACCTGTATTATACACTCTGCAACCAATATACAACGTGCTTGACGAGATCATTGCATGGATTTAAACTGTCTGTCTGTTATGCCCGCCGTTTTAACTACCCCATTACTGTGTTCAATGGTCACAAAGGACCGTGGCCCGTGAACTCTGACCCTGGAATAATATTTATCATGGGCATTGCCAGGAGTTCTTGAGAGGAAATCGTTTTCTATGATTACTTTGTGGAGAGCCCTGTACTGTGATGTCAAACATAAGAAAATAATAAATGGTTTGGCACAGAGAGGGGGTCGTTCGCACCCAGCGACTCCCACTTGTGATGCCCTTGTTTATAAACCGGTCACAAATTAGTGGGACATGTAGGGAGCATGGTGTTAGGACGCAAGGCCTCACTGGGGAGACTGAGTGAGTGAATAGGGTTTAACGTTGCTTTCAACATTTTTTCAGCTATATCACGACGGGGAATGGAAGGGAGGGGAGGGGCGGGGGTACCTACTTGTAACAGAGCAGATCTAATGCTGCCATTTTATAGTGCTGTCCCACCGAAATGTCATGCCGTAGGCAGACATGACACCCCACTCAGTCACATTATGTTCAGAAGTCAACACAGGCGATTAAACTTTTGCGGTGGCTAATATACCATCGAAGGCAAGCTTATTATGCACTTTTTGGAGGGTAGGTCATTTAGGAAGTCTATCGAGGTCCAGCAAGTGAGATATATGCCAATATTTGGAGCCCACTGAGGGCTGTTCCATTTGAAAAGGTATGGCAGGGGAGGAAGGCACTCAATATATTATTCTATGGGTCATGGGAGGAAATTCCCTTCAATCCATGTTACAACATTGGGAAGGCCAATAAAATTTCTATGGGTGGTGAGGTATAATTCAAAGCTGCCTTCCGCCCCTCCCATACCTTTTTAAATGGAACAGCCCTGAGTTGATCCATTTATCACCAAATCAGGTTGTTACCAAGGGCCGTATTTGCCCAAATCAATCACTACCAATAGGTTCTATTTTATCTGTGAAGTGGCGGATTTGCATTCCCATGCAATGATCATTGCGAAAGCTTAAACAAGTCAGTACAAAATGTTGATGTGGGGAAAAAAAAAATTTATGCTCTCTTGAACAGAAAAGAACGATAAATTTGTCTAAAGATGCATGTCTCAAACAGGCTCCATTCAATGCATATTTACATCATCCGAACGCATGGCACAATCATGTGATAACAAGTGATATCTGTGTAAAACTGAGTGTGTTCAAAATGATCACAGCTGATTGGTCCATGGAACACCATGTCAGGACTATCACAAGCCTTGAAGAAAGACACACCTCCTGCAGTGTTGGAAGGAAATTATCCCATGCTGGGCCTCGAAGTGTCCCCATCGCAAAATAGAAAACACATTCTTTCCCGGTGAACTTTCTTTCAAATAGTTTAGGCCGTTTGTATAATTTGATTTTTCTTGCATAAGCCAGGAGTCTGAGAAATAAGGTAGCTAATTCACAAAACTTGCCCCTCGTGGACTCGTGTGTCTGGATTGCGGTGTTTCCAGGTCAAATATTTAACAACAGATCATTTCATTGGCTTGTTCAATGGGGTCCCCATGTGATGTAATGCTTGGAGAAACTGGCATCGTTTGAAATACAGTGTCAAGTCAATCAGCTCGGGGAAATTATTTAATGATATGCGAAATTCCCATAGCTCAGTAAGATACATAGTTACGGTACTGTACTACTATAGATACATGCCTGCACCTTACACTATGTGGTATTTGAATGGTCCCACATGACGTGTGTCAATCAAGATATCAAGTGACTGGTCTTGGTATATAACCTTTTATAATTGACCCTTCTCAAAGAGATCACAAATATAGCGATTTATCACCATCGACATTGATGTCAGACTTCTTGCAGATAGATAGCGGCAGTTCTTTTAATTGTCATGGTTATCAGTGTTCATTAAATCACTCTTCATGCTCTTGTATAATATATGACCTTGTTGATTTCATGGTAATTGTGGATGGAATCTTTACTTTCAGCTGTTTGACCCTGGTTCTCCATTGGTAGATGGCCTCTCAGAAATAGTAAGTCAAACTTCATTTATGAGCACACCGTTGTGGATTTTCACAGAATTAATTAATCTTCAGTACTGCGAGCAACAATATGATTAAGTTTTTCAAGTCAGTCGACTTCCCTAGGCCCTGACTGTTGAGGAACGTGATCATGCTCGCGCTCATCACTCGCCTAAGTTTTATTTCAGGCACATTCATTTCACACACCTCCCCAGTCTTATTTGTTGTTTTAATTTTTACCATCACATGCTATTGTCGAGCTGCATTAGGAAAAGTTATTTGATATAATGCCTGTTTCATTATGACTTTTATGCTCAGGTTTTGTTTTCTGAAAAAAAATAGAAAAAAATGGATGGTTCAGTCACTGCCCGTGGCACACATTTTTGAGTTGGCCATGAAGTCAGAGAGGGGACGTGGAAAGGCTACTTTGCAACCTTCCACTTAACTTCAGGCATCTGTGGAGAGAAAGTCTGCTAACATTCTACAAATATCACTAGCTGTATTTTCAGTTCTTGGGATAAATAACCTAATTTATGTCACAGTATTTAGTCTCAGTTGATATAAAGATGTATTTTTTCCTGCTTCAAAGTCTAAAAATGCTGTTCGAAAAATTAGGAGAAACAGGGTAGTACTTAAGTTGATCTTTATATTTCAATCTCATCTACCAGAGCCAAAGACAATATCCATATGACTGAACAAGTTAGATCACATTGATATTAAGTTATCCCTAATGCATTCATCTTTTCTATAGCTGTATGTTTGTGGTTATGTTATCTCTATCTGAAATATCACCAGCTGATAAACATGACAAATGAGAATTTCTCATCTATGAAAATTTTCTTTTAGTTGTTGCTACATATCTTCCTATGTTGTTGTTGTTGCAGGAAGCAGCAAACAGATTGGCCAGTGCTGGTTTGCCGAGTACTACAGATTCTGCTTTGGGTAAGTGGTTGGTATTTAGATGCAGCTCACCTTGTACGGTTTGTGTGAGGTGGGGGTGGAGAATGGAAATTTAGAATGCAAGGCCTTGAAAAGCCTTGATAATTAGAAAATTATGATAAAGACCTTGAAAACAGGAATTTTTGTCCATTGGTTGTCAATTTTTATTGTCAAATCAAAAGTCGCAAATTGTCCTTTGCCAACCCTGTAATAGCATTATATTCTTTGATAATCCAAATACAATATTCTAATCTATACAAAAGACAATGTAGGAACAATACATTTGTCGATATTTAACTAAAAAAAAAATTAAGAAAGCTTATCTGTTTTAGCTTCAATGACACTAGAAGTATATGCCATGAAAACAGAGACTATTGCCTTGAAAAGTGAAAGTTTCAATGTGTATGAACCTGGCTGAAGTGATGCAAGGTCTGAATGTGTCGCTCACATCACTGTATTCAGCAGGTAACTTCAGTCAGTCAATTTTCCTCAACTGACCGAGTAGGATTTAACGTCGTTTTCAACATTTTTTCAGTCATGTCATGACAGTGCCTCCATGTGCCAGAACACGAGAGGGTCCACAGTTCCTATTATCCTGGACACTGATCGGCCTAGCCAGTACAGCACCCTGTCACCCAAATATTGACATATCGGCATAATACCTTGCTCCAACTATTGGAAATTGAATGTTGAGACATGCTATTTAGTTTGTTAAATTTCACAAAAATGATGCCGCTACATTGGAAACCTTTATGATGCTGCAGTAATTGTTCATCCTTCACAGGTAATGAAGTCGTCCAGTACATCCCACCTGATGAAATGCCATCGTTACTGGATCTGGCCGAGGACTCCTGTGATGTGTTATCATCGGATCTCAGCATGAGTAACCTTTACCCTGATCTGGATGTTCCATTGGACACACCACTTCCTGGGACTGATGACCGCTTTAACTTAATGGAAGGCCCAGGGGTGAGCGCCGACGACCTTGACTGAGCCCCAGAATGACCCCTGAACTCCAAACTACTACACGTATCTCATGGTGACATGTATGTCGTCGAACCCAACAGCTGTCGTCAAGTTTTTCAGAACTCCTACTTTTTGTTTGTCACAATCAGCAAAAAGAGTTAGGGATGTATGACCAATGCTGATTTCATGAGCATAACTTGATATGCATATCTGAAATGAACACTGGACATTACAGTCTATATCCTCCCTATTGAATGGAATAGGTATGTCTTCTTGCATTGAAAGGTTGACACGAATCAATGTCCATGGGATGGTGCAGTCAGTTTCTTTTTATTTGGAGGGAGGGATGTGTGGAGTTTAAGAGCATCGGCTGTGCTTGCGTATGTGCTAATAGATGTCCAATGCTGGTGTTGTTACATGTATGACTACATCATGTATTTGACTGCACCTGTGTGTTGTTGGGATGATACCCAAGGATATGTGTTGCAGAAAGTGTCTCCAGAGGGCCAGTGAATTAAAACACTGTACATATTACCATTACCTCGTTTTCTGAGAGGTTTTCAGTTCATCTCACTACTCCGTTGTATTGTTCACTGGGTCTGTACAGTTATGTTAATATGGACTCCTATTTACAGCTTATAAACAATGACCTTATTTATGTGGTTATCACATATTGTTAATCCTCAGACTTGTGTTGAGTTTATCAGTGGTTCTCACCAAGAATACCAAGTGTATACAGTCTGCTGCAGATTCATCTTTTACAGTGGGCTGGTGCAGTTCAAATCCCTGCACCCAATTACAGCATCTGTGTGAACCAAAACTTGCCGTTTCAAATTTAGGCTGTGCTTCGAAAATTTACCCATTATTTACCCATCAGTACCCAAATAATATTATTAATTATGGATATTAATATCCGTCTCATGATTATAAACATAACTCCTTATTAGGCTATCTTGTTTGTAAAAAAAAAAGCAAAAAAAACAGGAATGCTCCTATTCAAATTTGAAAATGTTTCTTTGTTGTTTTATGCCGACATTATAGCTTTTTTGGGGTGTTCCCTGCCTACCTTTCCATATTTGTAGGACAGGATTGAGTAACGCCGAACAAGCATTGTTTTAAGGATGACCTTGTTGGTTGAACAAATGCCATATTGCAAAATAGTGGTCATGTATTACACAAAACGTTGTTTTGACATCCAACTGGAGATGGCCTGGTTTGATGTTTTGGGTAGTCACATCAAGGGAGACAACCTGTGCATTGATCGTTATGAATGGTATAATAATAAGTGAGCTTTTCAAAATCAGATTTTGACAATCTGAGAACATAAGGCTGGCACGCACCTAGCCAATTTTGTCTGTTATTGGTTGAAGGAAGTATATTGCTTGTGATTCAGTCAAGAGTTAGCACACACCTTTTTGATTATCCTCGCTTGCTCACGACATGGTTAGGAGAAATTCAAACTATTTGATAATAATAACTCTGTTGCTTGCGACAAGGTTTTGAGTATAAGCCAATTCCTTGTGATCTGGTCTGATGTTTAAGCAGATATTCCAGGTAAAGAACTAATGTCAAGGCCTTAGTGCCACTATAGAACCCTTGCTCTACACTTATTGTTGTCCTCAGACTTGACTATTGTATGCAGGGATTCCGCCAGAAAAAAAAATCTGGGTCCGCAAATACGAGAGAGAGAAGCGACCAAGTCTGAGGGAGCGTAGCGACCGAAGGGGGAGAGTCCGAGAGGGGGGTTTCCCCCCTCGCGGCGGCAGAAGATTTTTGATAATTGCCGTTTAAATTGATGGCCTGAGAGAGAGTCTAGAGATGGATTTTATAATAAAGATTAACAGCAGGAACGTCTGTTTAAAGTCTATTTACACTCTTTGCTACGTATGTATTACCTCGATAATTTGAACTTGGAAGCAGAAATCTTCCGGGACGATCGCTAACCGAGTCGATATGCGGACGTGGTGGAGAGCACCACATGAACAGATTTTGATAGTGAGAGCTGAAAAACATCATGGCAAACAAAATTATGCCCTCAGATGATCTAATAATATACCCGAATGGTGACAGTTGTTAACTTGACCTTCCAGAGCTTCTACTTTCATTTTCGTGGCCTGCGCTGGAAGAGCAGAAATCTGGCTGGATGGACAGACTGTAGTCGCAGAATGTTGGCTGAAAATGGAGTGCTATCATACCTCGGGAAGCGGGAAATTTTCCACGTGCTTCAGAGAACCGTCAGGTCATTGTCCTAATTCCGGCAATTGCCGTCTTTTCAAATGTGAATTTCCACATGTGTTTTCATTGATATTCACGAAGGGAAGACTTGGAGGGATATAAAGTAACATTTCAAACCTTTAGCTACCACTTTACTTCATAACAAGCAGACCAAAAGGGGAATTTTTATTTCATTCAGTGGGGGGAATGGGTCCGTTGACGGACCCAAATAGACCCTAGCGGAATCCCTGGTATGTATTGTCTCGTGATCCTCACATGAATTGAGAACTGATTTTCATTGCTCACAACAGAATTGCAAAGGTTTGTGTTGGTCTTTAGAATGTTACATAACATTAGAAAGAACATAGATGGCGCTATGGAAAAATTGAGTATTTCTGTCAACTAATTTGAGAGCAATTGGTGAGTAACAGTGCATTCTAGATCAGGCCTCTGCTGGAGTAGTTCATCAGTTCATACTCCATGTAGGAATCACGAGAATGCATACAATAGCCAAGTCTAGGTCTAGACTTGAGCCTTTTCAGCTGCACAAAGACTCAGACAATAGCCTCCTACATGAAGTATCTACCAGTTCACCGCTTTGTCAGCCTCTTGCTCCCAGCGAGACATGCAACATCTGTTGTATCTACCACAGCTCACTTAAAAACACATGCTCATGAAAATTGAGCCTGTAAGGAAATTCGAAACTCAACAGCCGATGGATGGAGCAATCTGTTCCCAACTCTGAGTGGGAATGAACAAGTTTTTCCATATCACACTTTGAGATGGTATAAGAGAGGATGATGTTAATCCTTGCGGAATAAAAATGTGATAGTCCAGTAACATTGGGACTGCCTTTGATAACATAGATATTAATTAGACGTCTGTTTTGTACCTACAAGTAACTGCTGTTTTATACTGAGTTATGTTTACAACAATAGTTCTGTATTCAGAGCCTTTATTTATCAAACATTATTATTCTTGCCTGGCAAGTCCTCGCACATGTTATATGGTTATGTCTTAAGCCAGCTTGGACTGCACAGATATTCATGCGTCTCTCTTACAGATTTTTCATGTCCTGAGCTGATATTTAGTTCATGTAAGACGAGGTACCACTTTCCAACTTGACTTGTCATGTTAGCAAATAGAACAATGGCTGAACACTTGCCCATCTCCCACTATTGGGAATCTCATGAATTCACGTCACTTCGTCTTATGCCCCAGAGCTGTTTGATATGCCCCAGAGCTGTTTGATCACTGCCAATGAACTCACTGTCCAAACCTGCCAGGTCACGGTCTTGCAAAGGGTGTATGTGTGCATGCAGTTGTTTATGTGTAGCAAATTCGACAGTGAGTCAACTTTTAGCCTAACACCCGTATGTGCGAACCCAGTCAAATCATATCTCGACAGATTTCCCTGGGCTTGGTTTCCTCTCATATAGGAGTATGGTCTGTTATAATCGCCTGTGTCCAGGGTTGTTTTGAATCTAGATGTTGATATCTGGGTAGTCTGGTTATTGTTTGGACAGTGGATATTGCCTGAACACCGAAGATCGAAGGTAGGCCAACATGTATTTTGAGCTGTTCCAAATTTTGATGCGATTGTCAGATATTTATATGCCTTTTCAAGCCATAATGAAATTCATAAACATATCCTGCTAGGTCAATTTTCTCCGCTTTTAAAGGAGCCTAGTTATTACACTGATTGGTTATTCTAACAAGTAAATCCTTCTAAAATACTATAGTAATCGTATGGTGGGCAATGAAAGATGATAGCAATGTAAGTCTGACGTGCAGAAGGAAGATCCGTGCTGTTGACCATATGTAATTATAGTCAGATATTTAACATTCACCCAGAATGCACCAAAGTTCTCCTGGGGCCAGACCTGTGCATAGCCTGGAGTGCTGCTTGTTTCTTCATAATGTAAAGGACCTAGAGCAGTTTAGTGAAGTTTTGGCCCAATGAGTTGCAGTTTGGAGTGCCAAAATGAAATATCACATCTGGAAGAAAATTTATTGTTAACTGTATATTGTCTTGTTGTAGGGTCTCATTATTTTCTAGGCTCTGGGTCTTCAGGTTTTTGAATAACAGCATCTTGAAGTACGCCTATTTGATTTGTGCATAATCATGTTTCGAGGTGACAACAACACCTTCTTATATGCCTTTCGATAGATGAGGTTGTATATAGCGATCATGATTTTCGTCAGTCTGTCCATCTGTCTGTCTGTCCGAGCTAATATCTCCAGTTCCAGGTCACGAAGTGATACTAAGCTTTGGGTATAACTTACCCATGTATCAAAAAATAACCCTGTTCATTTTTGAGGTCAAAGGTCAATGTCACTGTTGTTAAAAAGTCAGTAAATCACAGAGAATTGTTATGCATATGTTGTAAGTACAGTTCACATCTGTGGATTTTTATGGCAAAGAAGAAACCTATTGATTTTTACCCCTCTGCAGGCCTTCAATTACGTCCTATAAGTCCTATATTTTTTTAGTTGTCCTATATTTCTGAAAAATGTCTTATATTTCCTATATTTTTGCCCGGAGTCTCTTTCAAATTCTTAAATTACTTCAGGGGTTATTCTAGCTCAAACTTTATAATATACTCAATTTTCAAAAAGAGATAAACTCAATTTTTTTGCGCGCCGCAATTTATCTCTATAAACTCAATATTTTAGACTTTTTCATAATAAAAGTTATGAAACTCAGTTTTTCATCGATATTGTAATTATGATGCACACAAAAATAACTAAAGAATAGATATTGAAGCTGCTGTATTGTATGTACTTTATTTCTCTATTCTTTGGAACCACCAGCGTGGTTTTATTATGCAACTCCTAAGAGTGTTGGACAGAGGAACTTACAACAAACTTAGGACATGCTATGCTTCTCCAAAAAATTCACACACACAGTCCAAAAAAAACTGTGATGGGGGGGGGGATCTTGTTCAAATTCTTTAACAAGTCATTCCAAACTAAATTTTGATAAAGGTAGAACTCATTGGATAGTACACCAACGGTGGTCCAATCAACGAGTGCCTAAGAGAGATCAGTCAGCTTTCCTTAATGCCTGTATCAATCGTGAACAACAACACCAGGGTTAATATTTTTAAGATGACAAAAAAAAAATGACAAAACTGAATTTTTCATAGGAAAACTGCCCCAAACTCCATTTTTGAGAATTTTTAATCGGGATTACCACGATTAATAACCCCTGTACTTGGTTTTCATGAGTATATTTCCAGGTGTTTGTTGATTTCGCTTGTCACATGGCCTTACCCTGATTTCCCACCATGGCATCCTCAGACAATGCTGACTGTATGAAGTCTTTCATGATGAATATGGTGGGTTATCAGAGAAAGGCTTATACCATACTTTCTTTCAGGTAGATAATCTGAGCTAATGTGCAACTAATGCCAAGTTGAAGATTGCATGTCCTATATTTTCAGTAAAATGTCCTATATCTGTCCTGTATTTTTAAGAAAAAAGTCCTATATTTTGTCCTATATTTCCACTGGAGACAGTTGAAGGCCTGCCTCTGCCAAAATTGGTACTTGTATTGGCTGCTTGGTCTGTCTGAAAGATTGTAACCACGCTTCAAACTCATATACACTGGTGATGGGTCAGAAGCCTAGAGCAGATGACTGATCTTGACCTATTTTATCTAGGTCAAAATTTATTGTTGGAGATAACATTTGAAAGATTCTAGACTCCACAAATTCATGCTACATATGGAACTGGTGGTTGACGAGGAGCCTAATTTGGCTGACCTTGGCCTATTTTATCAGGGTCAACTTCTAGGTATTACAGCTTCCAGAGGGAGGAGCATGGCTTGGTTCTTCAGATTACTGGTGATCAATTAGAAGGCTATTCAAGTTTACCTTGGCCTATTTCATCAAGGTCAAATTTTACTTTTTCAACATATTACAAAGGGTTATAGTTAGGCATACATGGGCATAGATGGGCTTCAATAGGTTCCTTTTCTCTCTGTAAACATAAAAAGCCAGTCCAGAACCAAACCATTTTTGGCAACAACAAATTATTGACACAGTCAATATTTTGGGGTAAAGTCAATCTTGGTTCTCGGCAAGCTTCATACACTGAGTTTTCGCTTTGAAATGGATGATTCGCACAAATCGAATACTCTGAGATGCTGTTATCAAAAAAAGACCCAGAGCCTAGAAAATACTCAAAGCATACGACAAGATATATACTTTATGCTAACTGAAAAAGTTTTATTTTTGCACTCCAACCCGCAACTCATCAGATTAGAGAGCATTACCCCTCTAAAAAAGAGGTATAAAAGGTCGTTTTTGTCCAATGAACTCGAAGTATGTCGAAGTAAGCGACATCTGCCCTAGTTGACCATGTACATATGTATCCATTTCGGATGGTATTAATAAAAGAATTAAATTTGGTAGATAATTTTATGTACAGGGATGTTGTGTAAATCATGATGCAGCTGAAAAAGGCTTACAGTAAATTCCTCTAATAAATCAATCCCCCTGTTATAATTCAATCACTCCCAGTTTTCTGGTCAAAATTCAATCATTTCTAATCTGATCACCCTCTAAAATCATGAAATGACTAAAAAATTAAAAAAAATTGCATGATTTTGGACCATTTTGTCAATTTCCTGTTGTAATAAATTTGATCACCTCCAGATTTTTTGGTGGAAAATTTCACTTCCTGTGATTCAATTATTAGTCTCCAAACTTGGCTATTGCATGCATTATTTTAATGTTACATATGAACCACAAATTGTAAATCAAAATTGCATAAAAATAGATAACATATTTTGTTTTCCATTAAAGATTAGATTATGAACACTTTCATCGGGAAATCACTGTTGCGACATGTAATAATATATAAGCCAAGTCGTCTGAAGGTTTTGGAGTATTATGATGATCAAAATATATTAAGCAAAAACGACCTTATTTACCTCCATTTTAGAGAGGTAGTTCTCTCTAACCTGCTCATGGGGGCCAAAATCTCCCTAAAGAGTGCTCGGTCCTGAACTGGTCACCTGAAAACGCTTATAATTTGTGCCATAACCTGTATATAATAATCGGATCCGTGTGTTCATTAGATCGAGGATCGAAGGACATATTATTTTTTTACCCCTTGTCGTTGAAAGTGGCTGTTTATGTCTGATCCTGAATGATATACCGGCTTTGAGAGTGGAGATAAATCGGCTCGTTAGTAGGTTCAAACGTGTATACGATTTGGATGTTAATCTCCTCAGTACAGCAATATACATGCTTTAAAACCAATGTATTGTGTACATTTGAACTTGTTGAATAGTAATACATTTGTTAAATTATGCAGCTTGGCCTTTTTGTTGTCTTTTCCATTGATTTTCACATATGGTATGGAATAGACTTGAAACCTGAAATGAGTGTTAACTCGTGTATAACTGCATTAGGTTATTAGAAATGAGAATATTCCGATTGTGTTTTAAAGGGGGACCCAAATAAATGGTTTACACTCAATTTTGTTTTGGAGAAGAAAGTGAAGAAGACATTTGGAGAAAAAATGCTGCTTTTCACAATTGCAGAAATATTCTAGCTCCAAGCACAAAATCTTTGACTTGAGGATTTATGCAAATGAGTTTTGGTGATGTCACTGTAACGAACTTGATAGATAGTTCAAGTTAACTGATTGTTGTGACAACTTGCAGCAATGTTTTCAGAGTGGTCATCTTAATGGACAGTTGCTTCTGGAAAATCTGCAGATAAAGCAATAGCAACTGGTGATCAAGCTTTGTATTTCACATAGTTGAATAGCTTCATGGATATTTTCATTGAATATGAATTGTGTTGATTATTGCTATCACATATATTCAGTTTCAATTTTCCAAAATAAACTCCTGTTAACCTGTTGCTATGGTAACCATATTTCTGTAAATAATGAGAATTTTTGTTTTGCAAAACAGACAATGCTCTGGAAATATTCCAGCATAAAGTTAGCTCATTTGAACTCATTTGCATAAAATTCATAAATCATTCATAAAGGACCTGGCAAGGTTTGAGGAGATTTTGGCTCACATGAAGTGCGGTTTGGAGTGCCAAATGAAATATCGCTTATGACAGATATTTTTCAGTTAGCGTGAAGTATATATATCTAGCTTTATGCTCTGAGTATTTTATAGGCCCTACACTGTTACAAATCACACCGTAAATTCACAGTTAAATGTACTGGCAGAAAAGGTGCCAGTACATTCACCTGTAAAATTACGTTACACTGTATTTTACAATTACCGCTTTTTAACATGTCTTAAACTGTAAAATGTTGCACCATATTTTATAATTACCGTTTTTTAACAGGCAATTAACTGTTAATTAGGTTGCACTGTAATTTACAATATCCGTTTTTATTAACATCCTTTAATGTTCAATTACGTGACACGTACCGTTGTCTACAATTATCTGTTCCGCGGAAAAGTACCGTTAGGTCACTGGAAGGCCGAAATGGTCATTGCTCGTTCGCGTATTTCAGCTCATTGTGTTTACAAATGCAGTCACCACAAGTTTCGTAAATAATGATGAAGTAATCCCTGGCAGGAATCTCCGTTAGGTAAAATTAAAGTTAGCCACCGCGTTACTCCTTGTGCGTGCTCTGGTGATGCTCTGGATGTTGTACAACGCAGGTGTTGCACGTCTCCTGCAAATGGGTGTTTCGTGTGCAAAGATAACAACCTCCTTTCAGAGAAAACAGGAATTTTTGTTATGTTTGTGCGCAGTTTACCTGTTCCAGTTGATACCAACTGAAATATCACAGTTCAATGTACAGATTAATGTGTTTACGGTTAAATATACTGTAAACGCCAACATACATTTACTGTGAAATAACGGTAATTTATAGCAGTGTAGGTCTTTTGGTTTTTCAAGAACAGCATCTTGAAGTAGTTGATTTGTGCAAAATCGTCTATTTTGAGATGAAAACAGAACACTTTTCTCTCCGTAAACACATGAAGCCAGTCCAGAACCAAAACAGTGCTTGGACAACACAAACTATTGGCAGGGTCAATAATTCGGGGTTAAGTTTATCTTGGTTCTCGACTGGCTTCATATGTTAACGGAGAGAAAAGTATTCTGCTTTCACCTCAAAATAGACGATTTTGCACAAATCCACTGCAATCTAATTAAAATTAAATCCTATCTGCTTCCCATTTGGATATTGTCGCCTATACAGCGACATGTACGATTGGGGAGCATTGATAGGATATTAATTTATTAAGATTGAAATCCACTGCTTCAAGATGCTGTTATGAAAAAAAAAAACTAAGACCCAGGGCCTTCCAAACGCTCGGAGCATACAGTCTCTACACATGAAACACGAGATGCGGAGTTGGCACGCGGGGAATAAGGTATATTTCATGGGATGAGTATTTGAATTCCAGCATCAGCTGCTCTCCCATGATACATCACGCAATTTATCTGCGCGAACACGACACTTTCTGGCGTCTACATCATATCGTGTTATATAGCAGGGAGGCCTTGACCAATGTACTGGTTAATTTAAGGTTCTACAGATTTCTAGTTAATTTGTTCAATAGTATATAGTAGATCATAATGTCATTTGAATTAGCTCTAGTTCAGTGTGTGACATCAGAGAATTTGTATTCAAAATTTTTATAAAACAAAATATTTGGAACTGCATTTTACCGGAAACCAGTAGGAATATTTCAATGAAATAACGCCAAATTTGTCTGAATAAATACGGCAATTATAGTCGCAGAAATGTAACTTTCTTGATCGGCTTCGAAGTGAGAGCTACACTCCGCAGCTTCGGCAATTACAGTTTGAAGATTTTTTGTTTTCAGTTAAGCCCTGGACAGACCACTGGGCATTTATTTGCCATACGGCCACGCATTTACATTAATGTCTTGCCCCCGTGGCCTGGGACAAACATTAAAAAAACACAAGCATAAAGACATCCCCCCAAAAAAATTGAGGAGAATTCTCGCCATGTAAACATCAATGGACAACAATCGTAACATTTAAACTATAATTTGAATTTCAGGGCGATACTTTTTACTACAGTTGCAATTTAAAAGGAACTTTGTTCTCTTTCTCATAGAGTAGATACATTTGGATCATTTGAGATATAAATGTATTCAAGAGCGTTAATATTGTATATAAAATAACAAATTTGTTACATAATTGAGACAATGTCAGCAGATGTCAACTCGCATACAAAAGATAGGACTAACGTACTCTAGTTTACAGTCTCAAAACATACGCAAATACAATAAAATATTTTTCTTGACTTTTTTTTCAATATTTCTCACACATTTTCGATTTCAAATAACCACGTTATATTATGATAATTACCATATCTACATCCAACAAAAGACTAGCCAATTTAATTGCGGCATTACCCAAATAATGTCTAACTGGCAAGGAATTCCATTATGATTGAAATGGATTATTGTCCCTTTACCAAAATATATGAACGCTAACAAGTTACATGAGATTTGGTGAACAACAGCTCACATGACCCAAAATTAAATACACCAGGCTGTTTGGGCGATAAGAGTTGTTTCCCCTAGAGCAACACATGCATGTTTTCTTGACTTGAAATCAGAAAGAATAGCACAAACGAACAGGTGTTGTTCGCATCTTATATAATTTCCACAGTTCAGACATTGAATTAAAGAGGATATCTGAGTTCAAAATCGCTTGATTCTGAAAGACCTGCGTAGAGGAACGAGGACCAATTCTCAAATTAACATACAAGACAATTATATTGAAGAAACGATGAACCATTAACAAAAAAATGAGAAAGAAGCATTTCCTTGTTCACTTATCTTAATTCTTAATTAAATATGACATTTGTCACTTGTGTCCTTTTGCTCGAGCTTCTAATACAGTTTAAAACTTCTTATGATGGAAAATTCAGCATGAAGTTGAAATAGTTAAAAAAAGAAAAAAGAAGATAGATTGTTTACTTTCGACGTTAGACCACAGAACACTATTATTACCGGCATACATTAAATCATGATAAATCATCATAAAACACATACAGCATTAGCTTTCATTACCAATCAAGTACACCAGATGATTAAAACTGTCTCCGTAATTATATAATAATATTTGCTGTACCGCGGTACCGGTAGTTTAGAAGGCTATTGGGGTAGTGTTTGTCACTTTCAAATGCGTTGTATTAGAACACGTAGTATATTTTAAGCTTCATGTGCAAAGGGCTGGTTGTTACCTTTCTACAGGTATATTGTCCGAATACACGATTAAAGGTCCACATATAGTTAATCGAACCAGGTAACAGCTGATCGAAAATTGGCTGGTCTTCTAATTCTTATTGTCGTGTCATCTTGGATGGGTGATCAATACCGCCCGCCGTGAAGGGGACCAGTTGGGGGAAATTAAGCGCTATCGTATTCTGAAATACGGTGTTGTGTGTGTTTATCTGGTGTGTTTTAATATTATTTCCTTATATTTTAAAGAGTCCTCAAATGTCATTATGTTGAAGTTTCTTCTTGAAAATAGTTACTAGTACTTCGGTATATAGAAACGTCGGGAAAACAAACAAATTGGACAAGTTAAAACATGAAGAAATATCCCTGAATACATCGCGATCGGACAGCATCGTGGAGAAAGGTATTGAGCTATAGGCCTACTTTCATACATTCTCACCCCAAGTGGGCCCCGAACTATACTACAGGTAGAGACACACCACGAGGTAGTTCCACGTTAACTTTTCCAAGTAAACCGGGATGATGAAGGACGTATTTGCTTGTCACTATGATTATATGACGTGATCATTGCCTGTGTACATTTTCGCTATATCGGTAAATATCTAGGCCTGTTCGTATTATATAAAAGAAAACCAGATGACCACAATTTCGAAAAAGTTTACATAGTTATCACCGACAATTCCGTCCCCAAAAGATGACTCCCACCTCGAGTTTCCTGGTTTTGGCTTTACTTTGTATTTTTATACAAATTCACGGCTCCGTACGGGAAGTGAAGAAATCCGATTTTGAAAAGGTGAGTTGTTTCATATTTTTCTGGGCTATATTATCTGGGCTACCGGGACTATTTCCACCATTGCGACTCTTGGACAGATTTTTGTCAATTCAATTCACGAAGTTTATTCCGCGTTCAACATATATATCACGTGAAACATGAAAGTAATATTTTTTAATCTGTCATCCATATTCACATAAGGCCCAAGCGAACAATAGATTAATTACATATTCCAGAAAGCAAGGAATAAAACACCATATATGCATATGCCTGTACCATAATGCATTAAGGTATTTATTAATATAATTTTGGGCATATAGGCATATACCCGGTATATATATATATCTACGATACAGAGGTATTCTGTAACTTTGCGAGAGCCGTAAATATTTACTAAAAACGCATTATTATACATGTAGCACCAACTTCATGTACGTGTTCATATACATCTTCACAAGTCCAGGTCAGTACTAAATCCTCACAGATCGATCGATACACTGCATGGCTCCCGAGGATGGTTCATTTGTTATAACGGGAATATGTTCTAGTTTTGGGCAGATGCATGTAGTAGACGAAAAAGTGTACACGTTGTGCAAAGTTGTGCATACGATTTTTCCTGAACTTCTTGCACGCAGTTGATAGAAATATAATGTTTGGTGGTTTAGCCGTGTTAATCAGTCGTCAGAATTTTAACATTCACTGATGGTTTTTGCACATACGGTACCTTATTCATGCCAACATTGAGCAATCCGCCATGAATGGCAGTCTCAGTTGGATACGCTTTAATGTAATAGTTAGCCTTTCCGCACATTGTGGAAATGTCCAACTATTATGATATTCCATAGTCGGAGTGGAATGAATAATATTTTTGGTATTCGACAATGATTCGACATTAACCCTAGAACTCAAAAGTTTTTTTTTAATTTGATATTTAGTGAGTCAATTTCTAGCCAAGTTGAAACATTCAGTTTCCTGTATATTGTGCGAATGCGTGGATCAATATACGTAGTAGACTGAAACTGATTCATATACCGGTACATGTACATGTGTAATCGATTATATACAACAGCCTGGTGTACGTTATGCACGAATTGATTCTTACACTTCAGAGATCAAGATTTCTACAAAGTTTGCAGTGTACAATAACAGTTGCAAATGCTGCACAGCCAGAAAAATGGTGTTGATGAACACACCAAAAATGGTGCTGAATAAACAGTGTTGAATTTAGACCGACACAATATTAATTGGTGTTGAGTCAGTTAACATCAAAATATGGTAACACCTAAATATGGCGTTGAGCCATTTTCAACACCCTTTATTGGTGTTAACCAACACTATCATTTGGTGTTGAACACCATTTTAGTGTTCGCATTGGTCAACACCATTTTTCATCATCACGTTTTGTTGAATAGCCATCAACACCAAGAAAGAGTGTTGGGTCAACACCGTTTTTCTGGTTGTGTGAGATTTCATGTATATCAACACGGCCAATTTCGTTGTAAAGAGTCTTTGACGACTACTGTAGTTAACCCTTCATTCTCTCTCTCCCTTCAAAGAATAGTATAGTATATTTCTTAAAACTGTGTCTTTATATCAGCTGATAACATAAAATAAAGGACCTTGTACGTTAGGATGGACAAACCGCCCCAGGCAGCAGTCCATTCACAACGGACCACGTGACTCCTATGGATAGATCCCGAGTTACTGCCGGGACCACGGTGTGTAAGGCCAAGCAGCTTTTACTCGTGGATTTACATCCATTTTCTGCCGACTTAAATTGATATCATGTGATATTGGCCTGTCTTCTCTGTTACATTAATTATGTTACTTACATAAATGACAAGTAGAATACTGAAAATAAAATAGATTTTATTCGACAATCAGTGCATTGAGCGTCTTCCGATTTCCACGGTGTCATTTTTTGGAGTGTACAATAATTATAACCTACTATGCACCTGCATCTACCTTATCTTGCATCAATTCGTAATATTCGCCTAATATTATATCTTGACGCAAAAAAAAAATCCGATCATTCTTTCCTCAAACAAATATTCACAAATATATTGTAATCATGATACGGAATCGAAAAATGCATTAAATTATTGAAAGATTTAGAAAGGATACTTTGGGATTCAACCAGCAGACCATCAATCGAAACAGACCCAATCCTCTCGACTCTATCCATTCGGTCATACCATACTCTCACTTGTAACGTTGCTTCAATTCTCGTATTTGAAAATGAGAACCATATCACGAAAACAACATTTCATAAAGTTTTAATTTTTTATATGAAGATAAACGATAACCAAAACGAGATTTGCTGGAGAGCTATGGATTCAGAAGTGCTTTATTACGTGTAAATATATTTGTGGTTATAGTTTATCTTCATATGTTTACAGAGAGGCAAACGCGGCTTTTCCAACCCAAAACTGTCAATTTTATACCATCGTACCAATTTGTAGAGTTATTGTTAAAACACCATGTCACTCAGGCTCCCAATATTTCAAAGAGAGTCCAACATAATGACATAGTTCATGCTAATCGAAACATTCATATCATATTTAATGTTTCATTTTTTAACTTCAACCGTACCTCATCTGGGGCGGTTTGTCGATCTTAACGTACAAGGTCCTTTCACCAAAGTGAAAACGGAACTTATCGGCGATCGATAGAATTTGATGAGTTGCTTTAGTGATTGAAGAACTTTTATAGTTCTGTATAATGTTAAATTACAGTATGTTTCCTGTGATCAAAGGTGTTTTAGTATGATGAATCAGCTCTCGGTCACTAACAGCTAGCCACTGGCAACCTATGGTCTCCAAGTTCCGATAATTTACGGGCTGCATTCAGCCATCTCCCTATGATTCGGTGTGCAATGGACTAGAGTTGTAATTGGTCCCTTCGTTAGCAAAGATATTGACGACTGGCCCTGTTTTTATCCATGTTACTGTTACACACTCTGATCAATCACAGACCCAGAAACCGATTCCCGAATTCATTTAGGCTAGAGTGGATCTATTTTTAATCAGATTCGCTGTTAAAGTACCTCGAATGAAGAATGCAAAATTTCACTAAAATAGTTTGGTTCAGCGATTTGGAATAAAAACCCAAGCTGGCAGAATTGTGTATCGAACCGATCAACACGCTGATCAGTTGATTTTTATACGCCCGTCGGTAGACGAGGTCGTGTAAATATTGCGATCACGATTTCCGTTCGTCCGTCGGTCTGTCTGTCTGTCCGTCTGTTAACTATGTATTGCTTGTTCTTGGGAGATCCCCAGTTCCATGTCATGGATTGCTACCAAACTTGGGTATACCGGAGAAATCCTATTCATTTGATGTCCAAAGGTCAAGGACTCTTGAAAATCCAGTAAATCAGCGAAAATTCGGACTCGATGTGGATTGTGATGCCCTATTGACTTTTATCCCTTGCATGTTAAGAAAATATCTCTTTGAAGGATTATATGGTCAGGCTTTCTAAATTCATATTACATATGCAAATGGCGACGAATTATAAGCCTAGACTCGTACCCAGCTCCAATTCGCTATCGCTCTATGGAGACTATAGTATTTTTCTTATAATTAGTCGCGGGTTTGAGGGCTTCTGTAAAATCAGCCGTATGGTTAAAATCAATTTCCTTTTTTAGAACGTATGTAACAAAGTTATATCTATAGAATGTCATGCCACTCTCCGTGATAACTGCTACAAAACTTGAGTTTTAGAGCTTTTTTGTACTACCCGGGTTAAATGCCATAAGGGTTGTTCACGTGAATCTTCACCAATACATGGTATGTCGTCATAATCTATTCCTTTTTCTCTGGCCAAAGGGCAATAGGCGGGGTGAGCTATTCAGTTCTATATATGGGAAAGTGTCCTCAATCGATGTTACCTTCACAAGGACAGGGTCAATGCCTCCATGAGTGACTGCATGAATTAAAATGACAACTTCACACGATCTTTATTTCAATGACGGTGTAATCTATGGATGGCCGTATGACCTATATTTACATTTTTACAGCAAATATCCCATTATTGATCCAGTCGATTAGAGTCGGACATCATCAACGGTATTGTAAGTGTATAGTTTAATTTGATTGCTCTCTCGTTAATTACATTTGTAAACCTACGATGCATCGAAGAGCACTGATTGAAATTCTGCCTACAAATTGAACTATTGATAGGTACAAATAACACGACGTCCTGGTGTATGAAAGCGACGTCGTCGTCCTATCACTCAACATTGTCAAAGGCGACACGCGACGCGAAAGGGCGACATCGTGTTTTGGAAGACGACGTCGCCCTTTGCGTTGTCGCTCACGCTTTTGATGAGGTAATGCGGGGCACACTTTTGGTCCAACTAGATCACCATACTATTGAAGTGATACGGTTATGCTGTGTCTGAGAGGCGTCCAAATCTTTGAGGTGCATAACATAGCGGCTGTACTCGTCCACCTGTATTCTCGAATCTTTCGTTCTTTGTCAACGACAATAGTTTAATCTCATGTCTTCATAACCAAACGACAAACAGAGCAACCATTGAATGACATCTCGCCCCGCCTATTGCCCTTTGGCCAGAGAAAAAGGAATAGATTATGACGACATACCATGTATTGGTGAAGATTCACGTGAACAACCCTTATGGCATTTAACCCGGGTAGTACAAAAAAGCTCTAAAACTCAAGTTTTGTAGCAGTTATCACGGAGAGTGGTATGACATTCTATAGATATAACTTTGTTATATACGTTCTAAAAAAGGAAATTGATTTTAACCATACGGCTGATTTTACAGAAGCCCTCAAACCCGCGACTAATTATAAGAAAAATACTATAGTTATCGACAGGCATTTTAAATCAGCACTGCACAGTGATTGGCCCATGGTATTCGCCACCCACCATGCCCCTCCATGCTTGTTTGGACGTCGGCAAAATGGTACATCTTCAGAAAATTTATGACCTAGGCCTATCCCAAAGTTCACAAGATCATTATTGTTTAGCATCATCAGATAAACAAGACTAGTACGATCAGACAACATGCAGGCGAAAATACTGTATAATTGACGTAATTCGTTGTTTTCCGCGTTTCAATGGTTGATCTTCAATGCAGAATCTAGGTCAACTAAATTTATAATGTCTGCTGCTTCAAACGAGTAGGCCTACAAGTACGTTCAGTTTTATTTTTTTAACAACAAAACTTGCATAATGTTAGCAACAAAAGTACATATCATAGGGCGTATGAACAGTACTATGTATTGAATGAAGAACAGAAATGCTGCAAATCCCCTGACCTGATCATGTACATGTCACGCTAAGAACCTTGGAATAGGTCATAAATTTTCCGAAGATGTACCGTCTTGCTCGACGTCGTGGTAGTCGTAGAAGCGAGGGCTTTATTTAGGAAACCTACCATAATCGCTCATCGCTCATCAAATCTTACAAAGGATCTATATAATACTTGGTGGATTGGTGGCCGTAGCGCTCAAGGCCCTTTATCGCACCATAGACGAGTACTGGTCACTAGATACACACGAACAACAACAACAACAACACATATTGACATTGGTCTATTTACCGGTCTAGATTTAGACCGGTAATTCAGCCAATCAGAGAATACAAAAATGCCTGTCGCTTACTAGACCCCAACGGTGCGTGTGAGTTGAGGGCTAGGTACGAGTCTATTATAAGCCTAGTTAAGATGACTGACCTTGACCTATTTTATCTAGATCAAATTCGAGTATTGCTGATAATTTGTGAAGAATTACACTATAAGCCCTCAAAATTGATACTACATGCAACTGGTGTTTGATCGGTATCCTCTCTAATTTGATTGACCTTGGTCTATCTTATTACAGTATCTCAAGGGAATCGGCTCTTCAAATTCACACCACAGTTGAGTACATATGCAACTGGTGATTAATTAGAAGCCTATTCAAGTCGACCGACCTATTTCATCAAGGTCAAATTCTAGTTAATACAATGTGTTTCAAAGGGTTACAGTTATGTATGAGCGGACGTATATAGCCCGTAAGGTTCTTTAAATGTACCTTAAATTCACATCTATACATAACAGATACCACCAGTCCATGATAATTTTTAGCACTACAGATATTAATTACCTAAGTTAACTACATCTCGTAATCCTTATACGGTACTTTACCTCTTTATAACGCACTCTTCTTTGTATTCTTTTGTAGGTTACAAAGGGAAAGAAATTCATAATGCTTTATTTTGTTCCATCGAAAGGTGAGTGATCGTTGTACATGTAGGCCTACGCCATTATCAAGTGGGGGCACTTCTCCTAACTATATTTATTTGGGCCAGGGTCTGCCATAAAATGCACAAATAATTCCACTGCCTGATTCAATGCCGTCACAGTGACGTAATCTTTCCCGAAAGTAGGAATGCAAGTTTTCCTTCTCTCCCCGACGTTATTTAGTTCCATTAACGAAATGACAGACTTCTCTAAAATTTCATCAGGATAACTATGTGGCAGAGTAGATGTCACGTATCACAGTTGAGGTCAGTAGGTCTAAAATCTACGGTAATTCCCCCAATAATTCGATCACCGGAAGTGCAGCAAAAATGGCAGATGTATCTGGCAATATTCTTGATGGCACCAGCTACTAAGTGTCCTATTTTGACATTATATGACTTTTCTCCAATGTGAATGAAGGATGGGAATGTTAATTTTTCTCTGTGTTTGAATAACAGAGTTGAAAAGTGAACTTCCTGTGATTGAATTATCAGGGGAATTACCGTAAAGTCTTTTGTGGCATAAAAATGAAAAAATCATGGAAATTCAATTCCTGTTTGGGTGGATACAGAAATGAGACTCTTGTTTGGTCTTATTTTTTTCTGTTATGTACTTCTTAATATGATTGAAAATCGTTTTTTCAGTCGAAATAAATTAGTTCCATGCATGCACTAAAAAAATCATAAAACGTGAATTTTGAATACATGGCCATTTCGAATTTACCCTAGAAGCAAATGAGTTGAAAATATACCTTTTCTTAACGGATTAATATCCAAATATGTCTCGTCATTTAGGATAGAATGGAAGTAATTTTGTATGGTAAATGAAAAACGGTACGGTAAACTACAAAGGATGTCAAGAAGTACCAGATTTATTTTTTTCTTCGTTCTGCATAATACCAGAGGATGTGAGGATATAGTATAATTGCGAGTGGGGAAGTTATCTGTGCGACAGAATAAGTGACAGAAATAAATACCATCTATGTTAGAAGATAGTAACCAGAAGCAGATAGGAATGGGATCTGAATTCGATTTAGATGAACAAAAAGTACACCAGATGCCGAGAAACCCTTGTCCCATGTATTTACAGTGACAGCGTCTGGACCTACTTGAAGCGGAATAGATACATTATTAAGAGAACTAGGTAACTGTGTGGAACCTGGTCCACAGAGAGTCATCTATTGTTATGGCAAATCGTATTGATCCACTGATAAGCTTTGCATAATGCAGGTGCAAAGTAACTCTGAATAAACCTAGTAAAGTCATAGTGACAGTCTGAATATTTCGACAAAATTTCATTTGTCATCGTTAGGATGTAAATGAGCAGCAATCGAACGCTCTTATATACAAAAAAAAAAAAAAAATAGAAAACGACTAACAAATGGCATATTTTAGGATATGAATCTGGCAGTGTCCGGTATCGTGAAAATGCGTGAAAAGTATGACCGTGAAGTTAGGAGTTTACGGACACTTGGTTCCCAGTGTAAGCAGTATAATAATGGTAGACGATCTTATGACAGAGAAGCAGGACTGTCAGGACACGACAAATTCATATTTGTTTACCAAAATATCACACCACGGCAATGTACTTGTATTCACATAATAAAAAAATCTTCGGTCAGGGTAAAGCATCAAGGGACATCGGTTTGAATTTTTAATATGTTGTTCTGTATAACAAACCCATCGACCAGCATCAAATGTCAGTATTAGGTCGTGTTGAAGGTTGAAGGCAAATTTATTCCGAAGTGATACACCAACAAGCCACAAACAGAAAGAGACTGAAAAGTAGTACAAGTGGTACAAGCTGAAAAAGGATTATATAAGAGGTACGCTCCTAAACCCACTAGTCAAAATGCGATGAGTTTCAACAGGGCCAGGCTCAGATCATAAATATGGTTGGAATTGAACGGAGTAAAATATAATAATCCTCAGATGATGAGGGTGAATATGAAGAAGTATTCATCCTAGATAGATAGATCAAGCGATAAATACTTAGAGATGTATTAAATATAATGTCTGGAGAGAAATGTTTACCGATTCTATAAAGGAGGAACATGGTGAAGACATCAACGAGAGAAAACAGCAGTACGTAACACGGGCTTATAACGAAGACGAATCAGGTGAACTATATTACAACAATGGCAATAAGATTACACCAAAAGTGTTATGATTATGTTATCAATTGTAATGGATGAAGCATTATCAGATTCATATTGAATTTTATAGACAGCCAGTCTGATTCAAAGTGTATACACTATCGAACACAGTACCAAACAAAGAGGGAACGACCTCAACAGAGAGTCATGCATTCGTGATAGTGAGATCACGACTCCCGCGTAAGTTGGAGCCATGTCACCAGTTCGACAGCTAGGCTCCCTCTTATGTCATCACTCTAAGGAACTTTTTCCGTCTATTGCTAAAATTATCAACAGTCAACATCCAGTTCAAATTTTCAAACAATTGAATTATGTAGTCACGTTAGAGATGTGGGCAATTTGATACCCTAATACACTGTTATGTACTGTTTTTTCCTCAATATCTTCATCAGATTACTCCTTTATAATCCGGAATAGCTCCAAACTCCGGAAAATCACGAAGAGCTCTGGTGATATCTTATATCAAGGGGGCGAACTGACATTAGATTTTATTCACCTTGTTGGTGTTGATAGAGACACTTACCACGGTTTACAAATGCAACGTATGTTCTAGAAAACTGATCAGTCCTTTCAATCCTTTCAATTAATAAAGATATTTTAAATCAGTACCTGGTGATCATACTCCTGGAAAGTTAGCTGTGTGACAGAATGAGGGACGGAAACAAGTATCATCTATGTTAGAAGATAGTACTCCCAAGCAGATAGGGATGGTATCTGAATTCGATTTAGACGAATAAAAAGTATACCAGATGCAGAGAATCCCTTGCGCCGCCATTTATGACATCATCCAGACATGCATACTTGAAGCGGAAAAAGCAAATGGATAGATACATCATGAAGAGAACTCGATAACTATGTAGAGCCTCGTCCACAAAGAGTCGCCTACTGTTAAGGCAACTGGCAGTCTATATCACAAGGGTATGAGTTTGGCAGTGTCCGGTATTCGTGTGGAGTATACCCATGAAGTTAGGTGCTGACAGATACTTCGATCCGAGTGTCAAAAATCTGATAGTTGTAGACGATTTTATGACCGATGCCAAACAGGACACGAGAAATTCAGACTTGTTTACCAAAGGATCACACCAAGGCAACGTGTCTGGTAGTTGTATTTACGTAGAAAAAACGTGTTCGATCAGTGCAAAGCATCAAGGGATATAGGCTTGAATTGTCAGTATGTTCTATTCAATAATCCTCTTGACAAGCATCAAATTTCATTATTAGGGCGTCGTATTCATCCCGAACAACTCAATTGGGTAATGAATATGTATGAAGGTGCCATCTCTTCACTTTATGAACATTTAATTATCAGTCTCACTAAATATTCAGTAACATCCAGTTGAAGGCAAATATACTACGAAGTTTTACACTGGCAAGTCATCAACGGAAGAAGACTGAAAAAGTTGTATAGGTAGTAAAAGAATGAGCACAAGTAGTACAAGCTGGAGTCTCCCCCACCTACTGTCTCAAAAGGCCCAGGATCAGATCATGATGAGAGTGGTTATGAACAAGAATTCATCTTAGACCATTAATGCTCAGAGATGTACTAAAGATAAATGTGTACCCAGGTTCTATAAAGGAGGTCTATGGTGGAGATATCGATAATAGAAAGCAACAGTACGTAAGACGGAGTTTTATAAGACAAATCGGGTGAATTACATTACAACAATGCGCTCGGTCGGCCAATGTATCTCGGTCTTATGAATATATATTTTGGCCTGCTGGAAATATTTATGCACCTTTTGAGGCAAAAGAAATATAGAACTCGACGAAAACATCTAAAACCCAGCATTTTGAGTTCCGTCCATCGCT
>JAVTVY010006441.1:0-37968 GCA_036873755.1 Hanleya hanleyi
GTAGGGTCAATTCTAAACTGGGTGTTGATATTGTCTATTATGGAATTTGAATTATGAAAGGAGGAAAATAGGAAAGTATAAAGAAACTATTATAGCTTTTATGTGTCGCTATTTATGACGACTGTCTCGTTTTAGATTATCTTCAAAAATAGAGTATTAGTAATGTATTAATAAGGTTTGAAACATCTAAGACGTTCCACTCGAAATGTTTTCAGCCTAAAAAGGTTGATAATTTGGATCGCTGACGTTGGCCATTAACTCGGCCTGTTGTCTAACATCCAGCAACATGTCGATTCTCTGTTGGAACCCATATTTTGCCTGGTCCTTCTCACTTTGTATTATTAAATCAATATAGGCGAGCTCGGACAAAGGATTTGGTTTGAGTGCTATTTGGTCTAGTCGATTAACGCTGCCCTTAACTCTCCTAACCAAGGTGTATACGCCAGCTCTCAGACAGTCAACTTCATTGCGGATAAATGCAATAATGCCTAGCTTTTTCTTCGTTTGACCCTGTGCGTGTTCGTATTTTGACTTTAATTCCGCGTATGTTTTGGTGACTCTCACAGGGTAATCCTCATACCTGAAATCGTTGTTCACATGAGAACTCCAGTGGCAGTTATATGGGCAAACAGTACAGGAACCGTTGTCCATCGATGCACACCTGTTTTTGTCTTTATCAGTCGGTATGTAGCATGGAAAATGACAGGTCCTGTTGCATTTCAGACAGTTTGTAACATAAGTTCCAGGATCAAGGCTTATCTGTCTTGAGTGTATTTCATCGACCTCGTATTTGAAGTCTTTATTTGCCTCGGCCTCGACCTGTGTTTGCTTGAGAATGCGTTCTTCTTGTTTAAGTGTGTCAAGTTTGTGTAGGCCTTTCTTTATTTGGGGTTGCAGGCCTTGAATGGTGACCTCGAGATGTTTTCTTTCGCGCAATACCTCTGAAGTTAACAAGAGAGTTTGAGGTTGAACTTTTGAGAGTTCCTGAAAGAAACTACAGAAGCTATTTCTACCCATTTCCCAGAACATTGGAGCAAACCCACTGCTTCTCGTGGCAGTTTGTTGAGCGGTGATGTTTTCAGCATATAGGGCAGAGTTATTAAACTTGAATGAACAAGCTAAAGGTACATTTGCCTTTTTCAATGCTTCTTCCACTGGTGGGACGTTCCCATCAGCGAAAGTGATCAAGGCAAATATGTTGTCCACTATATCGTTGCCAAAAACAGACAAAATGGAGTCAAAGATATATTGTTGTGTTGGGGTCAGCCGTGCTAGGGGAGCTTGGGTTACAAAACATACACCATCGATGGAATCGACTCCTTGGTCTCCTGGGGTCGTAAAAAATTCCCTGATCTGGTCGACAATTTTCCGGTCTCTTTCAATCCCCCGAGTATCTCCGAATCCCGGCGTGTCAATGATTTCTAGAATGTAGGAAACTTTGCTTCCTTCCATGGGACGCAGCTCATATGATGTTATCCATTCCGTTTGAGACATAGACTGAAAAGCAATGTGTTTGTACCGTAATAGATTTCTTGATTAGAATAGCTACAACATTGATATGGGCTTGACGGTCCCTAATTTACGCAGCGTTTCATACTCACCACCGAGCGATACGGGGAGGCGGAGGGGGGGGGGGGGGCTAGATAAGGGCAAAATATCATCAGAACTTATCTCAAATCCAAGGCGACTAACCAACTCGGTTACTAGCAAGGGTCTAAACACTACCTTGGCGCTTCGCAGAGTGCACTAGTATGGTGGCCGACAGCTGCCATTCCATAAATGTAACTTTTTTAACGTTTTTTTTTTTTTTTTTTTAAATTGAAATATTTTTTCCATATTATTTCATTTCATTTTTTTTTAAATTTCATTTCCGTTTCCTTTTCGTTTCATTTTGATTTCGTTTTCATTTCATTTTGTTGTATTTTTTTTATTTACCGGTAAATTTAAAAAAAACATTATTTCATTTTTTTTTAATTTCATTTTCATTTCCTTTTCATTTCATTTTCATTTTGTTTTCATTTCATTTCATTTTGATTTTGTTTTTATTTCATTTTGATTTTGTTTTCATTTCACTTTCATTTTATTTTGTTATCACAAGGAAAAAATATATGAGGTGGCAGCGCCCGGCACTGCCAGTTTTTTTTTTTCTTTTCTCCTCTCTCAAAACGAAAACAAATTCTTCTGTGGCCGAGAACTGCCAGCCGAGCGCTGCCAGCCGAGAGCTGCCAAGTCATATTATTGGCTAATGTGTATCACGTGTGTGTTCATAGTGCCGTATCCTTAGAATTTCTCTCACAATGCGAAACTGAAGATGAACCTGTACGACGCTAGCACTTGCCAATTGCAAATCTCCCGCTCCCCCCCCCTGTCTGCCCTCTCTCCCCCGTCTCCCAGAGGGGTAAATTCTCGATGTCACGGTGCCGACAAAAGTTCCATATGGCGGAAAACAATGCCGCAAGATATGAGATCATGTTGAGCGAGTAGATTCATTTATATGTCGAAAATTGGGTGTTTCGTGGAATCTGACTGTTGGTTCGACGTTCATTGCCCCCGTTACCAACTGAAAATATTCGTAAATATATAGCATCTGCGATATGATTTCAGTCATTTTACATACATGTACTACATTGTTACAACATATCTTTGTGGTCCTAGTTTATCGGAGTTTATAGTAACCGCAAAGCCTATGTATTTCATATGTAACCGAGTCGGAGTTGATAGATACCAGTATGTATTTTTCAGTAGCCTATGTAATTTTCATTAGCCTATGTCCATCATTGAAATACCTAGGAAATGTCACTGTGTTAAGTACAATACTGCTGTTGCCATGCGCCCATAGTATGCATGATGCCCTGTCATATATGGTGGTTAACATCTGATAGTTAATAAGCCCCACTCCCCAGGGATCCTGGACCTTGGGAGTGTGAAGTGTAACAGGAATACAGAATAAAGTACGAAAAAACAAAAAAAAAAAAACAAAAAAAAACAATCAACAATATAAATAGCTAGGTACCGGTAGGTAGAATATATGGTACCAAGTACACTAAATTATACCAACAATAGCTCACTGTAAATATGGAATTTGTGCGTCATGGTTGCGGAATGGTATGGGAACCTAGAGCTAGCAAGAAGGGGTGTGACTAAAAAGCGTCCGGTAGCATCCGGAAGCGTCCGGTAGCGCCCGGTACTTTTTACACCGTCCGGTACACCCTACAGTATTCCTTTTGTGTCCCATACAAAATTGTGTATGTCCCATGTAAATATCGACTGGTATTTGCCATTTTCTGATGTGCGCGCGTTTAGTCTGGAATCATCCCGCCCATTTAGAACATCTAAAAATGTATAGAACATCTAGGAAGTATCGGATGGTGAAAAAGTACCGTAAAGAAAATACGAAGCTGCGCATCTGAAAACCCCTCGGCTCCGGGCGCCAGTCATTCATAATGTATTCAATTTGAACCAAGACTTCAGGAACACCAAGTAGTCAAGTGACAAATATACAGATTATGAAAAATTTTGCAATGAGAAAGGGCCTCTAAGATTTCCGTCCAATCAGAGAAACCGGTATTCGTTCATTACATAAGAGTCGATGATGTATACCAAATTCTACATCGAGCATTTGAAAGTTATCAGAGATAGAGATCATAATGATTTCGCATAAATTAAAGATGGCCGCCCATCCTTCCCACCACTCAGAGGAACTGATGTGGTTATTCATTGAAGTCTCTTGATACATGGATGCTGTATACCAAGTTTCATATAGAACACTGAAATGGTATCAAAGACATACATCATTAAAGATTTTGCATAAATTAAACATGGCCACCAAGGTTCCGCCCAATCAGAAAAACGAGAACCGTCATTTATCGTAAGTCTATTGATGCATCGATGATGTTTACCAAAATTCAAAATCGAGTACTTGAACAGTATCAGAGATAGAGATCATTAATGATTTCGCATAAATTAAAGATGGCCGCCCATCCTTCCCGCCACTCAGAGGAACTGATGTGGTTATTCATTGAACGGCTCTTGGTACATCGATGCTGTATACCAAGTTTAATATAGAACACTGAAATGGTATCAAAGATATACATCATTAAAGATTTTGCATAAATTAAAGATGACCACCAAGGTTTCCGCCCAATCAGAAAGGCCAGAACTGTCATTTATCTTAAGTCTATTGATGCATCGATGATGTATACCAAATTTTACATCGAGTCCTTGAACGGTATCGGAGATGGAGATCATTAACGATTTCGCATAAATTAAAGATGGCCGCCCATCCTTCCCGCAACTCAGAGGAACTGATGTGGTTATACATTGCAGGTCTATTGATACATCGATGCTGTATATCAAGTTTCGTATAAAACACTTGAATGGTATCAGAGATATATATCATTAAAGATTTTGCATAAATTAAAAATGGCCGCCAAGGTTTCCACCGATTCAGGGAAACTGGTTTGGTCATTCTTTTGGAGTTTCTTGATGCATCGATGATCTAGACCAAATTTCCCACTGAACAGTGAAATGGTTACGGAGATACATAAGATTAATGGTTTCGCATAAATTAAATATGGCCGCCAAAGTTTTCAACTAATCGGGTCCAGATTCAATAGTGTTCTGGGTCATGAGCATATGGATGTACATTGCAAGTTTGGTGTGCCTAGGGTAAGTCGTTCTAAAGATATCTTGGTAACGAGAAAGCTGTGATGGTTTCGCATAAATTGAAGATGACCGCCAAAGTTTCCAACCAATCAGGTCCAGATTCAATAGGGTTCTGGGTCACGAGCATATGGGTGTACACTGCAAGTTTGGTGTGCCCAGGTTAAGTCGTTCTAAAGATATCTTGGTAACGAGAAAGGTGTGACGGACAGACGGACGGACGGACGTATATGACGACGACAATACCCTTCGGCCAAATTTTGGGCGAGGGGTAAAAATATCAAATTTACAGTACCGGGCTGTGAATGAAGTACCGGACGATATAAGAAAAAAAAATGATTCGGAGAATACTGGCAGATTTAAGCTCAAATTTACAGGAAAAGATAAATGAAGTCTGTTAACGATCATCTAGAAAGCGGTGCCAAAGAAATGACAACATGACAACAGTCAGTAGTACCGGGGAAGCCGACCAGGAAAATGGGCGGGATGATTCCAGACCAGAAGGTCATGCGATTAAATGCGCGCAAGTCAGAAAACGGCAAATATCAGTCAATATTTACATGAGACATACACAACTTTTTGTATGGGACACAAAAGGAGTATTGTAGGGAGTACCGGGCGATGTCCCGGGCGCTACCGGACGCTACCGGACGCTTTTTAGTCACACCCCTTCTGGGTAGCTCTAGGTTCCCATACTATTCCGCAAACATGACGTACAAATTCCATATTTACAGTGAGCTATTGTTGGTATAATTTAGTGTACTTGGTACAATATATTCTACCTACCTATACCTAGCTATTTCATGGGCGTCGCTAGGATTTTTCAAAGGGGGGTCGATTATCATAGCACTTTAGGCGAGGGTCCAGGGGCCGCCTAGGCCCCAGAAGCTCCGGGGTCCTAGATCGCCGGAGAGGCGTTCTAAGCGTTTTCCCGGAATTAAATCTGAACATAATGTATGCAGATTTAGGGTTATATTATACAGCTCTGAGACCTTAGATGGCCTGAGATGCATTCTGAGCGATTTCCAACAATTAAACTAACAAGTCATTTGTCAAATATCAGTATTATATTTTATTCTCTTGTCATCTTGAAAACACAATAATAACGCTTTGGGCCTATATACCTCGTAGGCTAACCCAGTGGCGTCGGAACGTAATTGAAAATGGGGGACCACTATCACAGCCCAACAGGCGGGGGTCCAGGGGCCGCCTAGGCCCCGGAAGCTCTGGGGTTCTGGATAGCCGGAGATGCGTTCTGAACGTTTTTCCGGAAATAAAACTGATCATACTGCATGCACATTTATGATTCTATTTTCACGATTTTTTTTCGCAATTATAAGCATGCATCGATATTGAAAACATCGCACCTCATGCCTTCATCCATTTGACGTTCTAGTTATATTTAAAACATACAAAACGATGACTTATAGTTCTTGGGAGGGAAACCAATATGCCTACACTAACAGATACGATACATTCACACAAAGATAAAACAAGGAAATCCTCACAGCCCAACAGGCGAGGGTCCACGAGCCGTTTAGTCCCCGGAAGCTCCGAAGTTCCAGATCTCCAGAGACGCGTTCTAAGAGTTTTCCCAGAAATAAATTCGAACGTAATGTATGCAGATTTATGGTTCTATTTTCACGTATGTTTCGCATTCATAAGCACTCATCGATATTGAAAAAAATCATACTTCATGCCTGAATCCAATTGACTGTTTAGTTATATTTATCACATAAAAAGAACACATAAAAAACCGATGAGCTTTACATCATGGAACATTAGAACCAATATGATAGCTAAAATGAGCGATCGCCACAGCCTGACAGGCGAGGGTCCAGGGGCCGCCTAGGCCCCGGAAGCTCCGGGGTCTCCGGTTGCCGGAGATGCGTTTTACCCGTTTTCCCGGAAACAAATCTGAACACAATGTATATAGATTTATGGTTCTATTTTCACATTTGTTTCGCATAAACCCGCATCGATATTGAAGAATATGCCGGACTCCATTTGACTACCTGGTTTGACACAAACAAAACGGGAATATAACACACTCCTACACGTCCTGGCATTATATCTGTAATTTTTATGTGGGGACATGGTCAGTTAGGGATGTTGAAAAGTGGGTGGCCAAAAGATATTCGGGCCCCCCTAAATCAAAAGTGAGGGGTGGGGGGGGGCTGGCCCCTCCGCTTCCGACGCCACTGTAACCATGTTAAAATGATTACAACTAAACATCATCCGATCCATATGTCAATATGTAATTTCATGACTGTGAACATTAAACTTTTGCTGAAAATATCACAATAATATTGTGTAGAATATCAAACTGTGTAGCATGGACTATATCTCGTGGCCATGGTGAAATACTGACAAGAAAAAAAAATTAAACTGATATATTTTTCGGAAATGAAGTATCACGAATGTAGTATAGCCTTCAGCAAAGCTTATACATATACAGCGAAAGAATGTGTGATGGTTACCCGAGAATAACTCCCTCGGACGTGACGGTAGTGAACATGATTTTCGTTTGAAAGTGAAACGGGTGAAAGTTATTGTTATGTGCTGTAAAAATGCTGAAGTTTCATATCATGCGAAATGGTGATTGTCAATTGCTCTAAACTGGATTTATTCAAGTTTGAAAACGGTCGAATGTGCTCTTTCGACATTTTAGGGACATTTTCTGAAGGGATTTCCCTTCATATATAAAATATGACACCTCAAACCAAAACAATTTGTGTGTATTTATTATCACAATGGTTAGTGTTACAATCGATTGAAATATCATTCTGGTTTGAGGTGTCATATTTCATCAAAATTAAAAATTGTGCAAATGCTTCGCTTGTATTCTACCAGAAACGTTATATGAGCAAGTAAAAAAATCTTTTCAAGTAGGCGTCGTCGTAGTCCAGTTGTTAGGCTGCTCGCTTTCAAAAACAGTGTGGTGACCAGTTTGTTGAGCTATGAGTTCGATTCACATTTGGATCAGAAAAATTTTCTTCCTATTTTCTTATTCTTTCTTTCTAATATTTAACATTTGGATTTATTTATGTTATGTGAAAATATCTTCAGTGATATTCAGTTAATAAAATATAGATATAACTGTGTATACACATTTTTGCATTCACTACTACAACCCGACCCTTATTGCAGCACACTCATAACATGTCCAAGTCACCGTAACTGAATGGGTTTAGTTTCATGGGTCAGCAATACTTCCCATGTATAAAAAACGAGGGAAACTTCATGTGTATTTTCCTGAACTGTTCCCGTTATATTTAAGAATCATTATAGTTCTCACTATGAACAGTAATGTACCATTCAACAAGTCGAAGTGTGAGTGTTGTCACAAGAATACGCGTCCAGGCAAGACCAGAAAAGTATCTGGTTCAAAGTTAGAGTGGGTAAAACACAGGAGTGACTTTGAAGTCAACATTGAGGGCTATATACTATGTAGATATGAAATCTGCGAACGATGAGACCATCGAAGCGACTACAGCCGTAGCCGATGATGACCAGGTCAAGTTCCCGTTGTGTCATACTACCAGATATTCTACGGCAAGTTCGATTTGCAACATTACAATGACGTAGCTCGTTAAAAGAAGTTACTTTTGAAACAGCAATAATTTTACATGATCGCAAATTATTTAACTAAAAGACGGTTGCGAGTTAATATATGATACAATGAATAATAACTAATCCTTTTGCATTGGATAAAAATGGAATTTCGACCGAAACGAATAATTCTGTACGACTGGCCTACAAAAACGTTACTGTCGAGGAAACCTGTTCATTTAAAAATAGAACGTATCAAAATAGCACAAAGTCGACTGTGCATTTGACGTCATAAATGACAGCTGATCCGGCCTGGACAATAGATATACACACACCAGTGTCCGAGGGAGTTATTCTCGGGTAACCATCACACATTCTTTCAGTTTATTGCCCGTTTTGCACTTCGCCAACGGTAGACCGAGGCTGCCGATGCCTTATTATCAAATCCACACGCATCGAGCAGAAGGAAAAAAACACACGAGTTAGTGTTAATGATTAATTGAATAATAAATTCGCCTGCTTTATCCGTCGAGGGTTCCTCTGCAGTATCCGTCAAGGGTGGAGTCTCATGACCAGAGCTACAGCTCTTTCATAATCCACTTTATTACCATAAAACGGAAAGTCGTGGTAAACCCATTGTTGAGCGAACTGACGCGTCACTACTGGAACGGAGCATGCTTACGTGCCTGGAAACGGACATTTTTTATTTCTTTCTTTTCCCTTTTGCTTTTTTTGTTTTGTTTTTGTTTTCTCTGTTTTGGTTTTGTTTTGTTTTGTTTTTTTTTGCTTTTTCTTCTGTTTTTTTTTTGGCGCGTCCAAGGGGGGGGGGAGTCGTTCGCACCGGACGACCTCCCCCTAACGACGCCCGTGTATTTATATTGTTGATTGTTGGTAGCGGGGGCAATGAACGTCGAACCAACAGTCAGATTCCATGAAACCTCCAATTTCCGACATATAAATGAATCTACTCGCTCAACATGACCTCATATCCTGCGGCATTCTTTTTCGCCATATGAAATTTTTGTCGGCACCTCGTGACATCGAGAATTTACCCCTATGGGAAGCGAGGGGAGAGAGGACAGACATGGGGGGGGGGGTGGTTGGCAATTGGCAAGTGCTACCGTCGTACAGGTTCATCTTCACTTTCGCATTGTGAGAGAACTGCTAAGGGTACGGCAATATGAACACACACGTGATACACATTAGCCAATAGTATGACTTGGCAGCTCTCGGCTGGCAGCGCTCGGCTGGCAGTTTAGTTGGGTCATCTGGAGCAATTCCGTGACCGTGGAGAGCGAAGGTTCGTTTCTCAGTGGATTTGTATTCTATGAAGATCAATTAAAAAATTTAGCGGGGGTGTCCCTCGCGAAAGTGTGGGCGGAACCCGTGAGAGCCCGAAATCCAAAATGGCTGCCGTCGGCCATTTTGAATTTTATTTTTTTCATGGTTTGGCCTACAGTAATGCTCAGTACATGCTTTCTGGGGTTTTTGGGGGCGAGGAATTCATATTTGATGTCGTTTTCATAATTTGACCTAGTTATGACCTTCAAATCCAAGATGGTCGCCGATTTTCAGCTCAGAATGGTCAATTTTTTAAATTCGGCGTACAGCCTTCATAATAGGCTCTAATGAAAGCTCTGATCATGCTGAGTTGAGTGGTGGACAGTAAAGCTATACGAAATTCATCTTAGAGGTAACAGGTTACAGGTTATTGTTGATTCACCTCATGAATATCGGCTCTCCATGGCCACAAAATTACTGAAAATGACCCAACGAATTACTTGATATGTGTAAATTGGAATACATTGGTATGCATAATTTGTCATCACCAAACACCGCCCGATTAAAGGTTACGGCTGATGTACCTCAAAGTTTACGTTGGTAGTCAATTATCGGTCCTTAGGCTTTATTCCGATCAGAAAAGTAATCTAATCAGGTCCTAAATGATTTTTGAGCAAAACTGAAAATAAACTATTCCATTGTCCTTTAGTTACTCAACATCAACGTCAACTATACGCCATAATAAAAGCAGAAACTTGTCCTCTGGTTACGGGACTCTAGGATGTCAGACAGGATGTTGTAGTAACTCTAAACGCTTGTCCATTCATGGCTAGCGCAGCATTTAATTGGGCAGTGTCTAGTAATTTACATCACTATTCTTTTATTCTATGGAAGTACAATGCATGTACTCTGATTTTGCAACTTATCAATGATTAGTAACTAATAGACCCCTACTCCTCATCCGAATCTGTTGATTCTCCAAACGCATTGTCATCATCATTACTACTCTCATCGCTGCTGTCATCTGAACAGTCACGAGCTGTGAACTGGTGGGGCAAGGGTGACAGGGTATGGCGCACTGGTTGGCACTTTCCATTTATGATTTTCCAACCATGGCCAATTGGGGACGGATGATCTAGCAAGTTGTAATGGAGCTGGCAATATGTGATGTAGTTCGTCCTTTCCACATGGTGATTCAACGTGTTATCATCAGGTGGGAGGCGGGCCATGCTCTTCTTCATTTTGTGCCACTTGGAAGCTCTGGCCTGCCCGCAAGTAATATCTGCACTTTCAGCATAAACTTTGGAGAGGACAAATGCTTTCATATCAGCTTTGACTTCGTCCTGTAACTCCAAACCCTCACCCAATCGCCCAAGGAGCTCTCCCGCCTCAGGATCATTGATCACTTTCTGCAACAATCTCTTTTTCCCTTGCCCATAGAATCCTGGTGTGTGGTCGCTACCAGTGATCACATGGAGAGGTATGATGATATTTGCAACATCTTCTGATAGTATGGCATGGCAATTGATTAGCTCATGCTTGCGTTTCATCAGCAGATCACCTCTGAGTTGATGCGAGACATAAGCCACTTGGACATACACGTCTGTGTCCTCGCTGTCTAGGACAACTGCTTCAGTGTGGTTCTCGGCCCTCAGCTTGGCATAGGCAGAGAGCAGCATTGTATCTGCCTCTGGATGCTTGAATCCATAGTCCATGCTCGCCACGCCAGTGCTCAGATTGGTTGAAGTCTCGCCCTCACAGTATATGATGCCACCTCGCACACGATCAACTTGTGTTTTCATCTGTTCTATTACAAGCTTCTGTAGTCTGACCTTGTTTGCTAAATTGACCATTACTTTAATGAACCCAATAGCTCCTGGGAATATGTCTTCGGGCTTTAGAAAAATATTTGGGATGTGTGGATGTTTTGCTGTTCGTCGATCGTGCTCACGGAGAGGTCTGGGCTAGCGGCCCTGGTGTACCTTGCGGAGGGGTCAGGTATGATCCAACTTGAGTCAGCCCTTGAGGGGCGAGTGACCGACGAGTGTCTATCAATGTACAATGTAGATGGGTCGATGCGCAAAACTAGTAAGAGCAAGTTGTTACAGCTCTTCAACCTAGACACAGTTGCTTAAAAACCACGGAATCACGTCAGCCTCGTGGACATGGGGCTCATCTGGCGGTTAGCCACCCCCGCACCCGAGAACCGTGAGGCTAAGAAGAGGGTTGGTTCAGAGTACCGTTGGAGTGATTACTTGGATAAGATCTGCGCTATCATCATCTTACGCCACACTGATGCACGCCTCATTATCCTCCTCAACGACAAGTATGACCTTCCACTCAGCACCAAGGCTGATGAGCACAATTGACGGGCAGCAAAACATCCACACGTCCTAAATGTTTTTCCAAAGCCCGAAGACATATTATCAGGAGCTGTTGAGTTCAACACAGTAATGGTCAATTCAGCAAACAAGGTCAGACTGCGAAAGCTTGTAATGGAACAGATGAAAACACAAGTTGGTTGTGTGCGAAGTGGCATCATATACTGTGAGGGCGAGACTTCAACCAATCTGAGCACTGGCGTGGCGAGCATGGACTATGGATTCAAGCATCCAGAGGCAGATACAATGCTGCTCTCTGCCTATGCCAAGCTGAGGGCCGAGAACCACACTGCAGCAGTTGTCCTAGACAGCGAGGACACAGACGTGTATGTCCAAGTGGCTTATGTCTCGCATCAACTCGGAGGTGATCTGCTGATGAAACGCAAGCATGAGTTAATCAATTGCCATGTCATGCTCTCAGAAGATGTTGCAAATATCATCATACCTCTCCATGTGATCACTGGTAGCGACCACACATCAGGATTCTATGGGCAAGGGAAAAAGAAATTGTTGCAGAAAGTGATCAATGGTCATGAGGCGAGAGAGCTCCTTAGACGAGAGAGTGAGAGTTTGGAGTTACAGGACGAAGTTAAAGCTGTTGTGAAAGCATTTGTCCTCTCCAAAGTCTATGCTGAAAGTGCAGATATTACTTGCGGGCAGGCCAGAGCTTCCAAGTGGCACAAAATGAAGAAGAGCATGGTCCGCCTCCCACCTGATGACACGTTGAATCACCATGTGGAAAGGATGAACTACATCACATATTGCCAGTTCCATTACAACTTGCTAGATCATCCGTCTCCCATTGGCCATCGTTGGAAATCATAAATGGAAAGTACCTACCAGTGCGCCATACCCTACCACCCTTGCCCCCCAGCTCACACCTCATGACTGTTCAGATGACAGCAGCGATGAGAGTAGTAGTGATGATGACAATGCATTTGGAGAATCAACAGATTCGGATGAGGAGTAGGGGTCTATTAGTCGCTAATCATTGTTGAGTTGCAAAATCAGGGTAAATTACTAGACATCGCCCAATTAAATGCTAGGCTAGCCATGAATGGACAGGTGTTTAGAGTTACTACAACATCCTGTCTGACATCCTTGAGTACCGTAACCAGAGGACAAGTCTCTGCTTTTATTATGGTGTATAGTTGATGTTGGTGTTGAGTAACTAAAGGACAATGGAGTACTTTATGTTCAGTTTTGCTCAGAAAAGTGATTTAGTACCCGAATAGATTACTTTTCTGATAGGAATAAAACCCGAGGACCGATAATTGATAATCAACCGTAACCTTTAATCGGGCGGTGTCTGGTGATGACAAATTATGCATACCCCTGTATTCCAATTTTACACATATCATCAATTAATTCGAAGGGTCATTTTCTGTAATTTTGTGGCCATGGAGAGCCGATATTCATGAGGTGAATCAACGATAACCTGTAACCTGTTACATCTAAGATGAATTTCGTATAGTTTTACTGTCCATCACTCAACTCAGCATGATCAGAGCTTTCATTAGAGCCTATTATGAAGGCTGTAAGCCGAATTTAAAAAATTGACCATTCTGAGCTGAAAATCGGCGGCCATCTTGGATTTGAAGGTCAAAACTAGGTCAAATTAAGAAAACGACATCAAATATGAATTCCTCGCCCCCAAAAACCCCAGAAAGCATACACTGAGCATTACTGTAGGCCAAACCATGAAAAAAATAAAATTCAAAATGGCCGACGGCAGCCATTTTGGATTTCGGGCTCTCACGGGTTCCGCCCACACTTTCGCGAGGGACACCACCGCTGAATTTTTTAATTAATCTTCATAGAATACAAATCCACTGAGAAACGAACCTTCGCTCTCCACGGTCACGGAATTGCTCCAGATGACCCAACTACTATTCTATATTCCATATAACAGTATTAGCACCAAATTCAAAAAGACAATCATAGTATACATACATGTAGGCTTGTTTTCTGCAAGAGAGAAGCGGTCAACAGTTTTCAATGATGCCGGCAAGACATCATGATGTTCCAAAAATATCAAATCTGTATCGCTGATCAGTATTCTTAATCCATAATATTCGTTGTAAAGTCGTCATCTAAAGAATGATGTATCTCAGTCACGCTTTGATTGCGGCTGTTCATATGAGTACCATGAGGATCTTGAAGTACATGGGTTCATACGGCCTCTAGCCCCGGATTAAGCGGAATTAGACACAAGTTACGAAACGTAATGCCATAGATCTTGCACGCTACGCTCGTATTTTGCTATCAGCATGCGATATGTATCGCCAAATTTGAGAAACTTTGAGTGGAGGCGCTTGGTGGTGTAGCCCTGTTTTATAAGTTTCTGCAACAATGTTTCGTGACGTTGATTAAAATCGTAACATTAAACACAGGATCGAGCAAATGCTACTAGGCGTGATATGTATACGCCATATGCAGGTCCCACTGGAATATTAGTGTCCAGAAAGGGATAGTTAACGATGTCGAAATTGTAATCATCTCTTTTGTCATACAGTGAGAAGGCCCGCTTCATTTTTATAGAGATATAGGTCTAAATATGATGTGCGTGTAGGGTTATCTGTAGTTTCCTTCAAATCCAGTGAAGGTGGATATATATCCTTCACTGCGTCATTTATATAGCGATTATCCACAGCGAGAAGTCGCTCCCCATCCAAGGACACAAGGAATTCTCAGCTAAGACAGCATATTATCTGCTGGAAGATGTCAAGTTGTTGAATTTGGACGAGATCGACAATGGTATCTTTCAACGGAGTTGTGACAGCCTCTCCCCTGTTTGACTGTTTGACAGAAATGACAGTGCTGTGAAGCTTCACAGGCCGAGAAGTCTGCCGTAATGATAACTACAAAGTATGCACTCGAATTTTTTTTACGTTTCTCCTTGTATGTACCCTCTGTGCGAACACCCAGTCATAGAGTCTACGAGAAAGAAAACTTTCCGTCATACTGATTGACTACCAGACCCTTCACTCATTACACAGGAAGCTTCCACACCAATCAGTTATGCTTTGTTATGCAAGGAATTAAAACATCCTCCGGACCGTGACTTGTGTGGTCATGTCATCCAAGTTGCCACATGAACAGGTAAAATAAAAGCGTACCTGAGATACAACACATATCACGATCTTGGTATGTGCTTTAGAGTAGGTTAGCCAGAAGACTGTACTGTGAAGTCATGTGGCTCTGTCAGTATGTCGGCACCTCTTCCCACTTCCCTTATATGTGTTGTAATTTGTTACATATCTTAATGGGGGGGGGGGGACGGGATGCAGTATGGTTTTGACATGAACGTGCAACCATTGCCTACAATAACACTGGTATGTGACTATAATAAATCTGAAAAAATAGAAATCCAGACAGTGATAGAACCGATATCTAAAGAACTAGATAATGGTCCCGTCATAGGTCCTTTTCATTAGCGTTGCAACAGGGAAATATTCAGGCAAGAAAAGGCTAGACCCCATTTAACAGTATTAATGATCTCGTTGACAAATACTCGTGTTCACTAACCTACACAAAGACCGATGATGCCATACGGTACACAAACAAGCTAGGACATGGCTCCTGACTGTGCAAGGTAGACCGCAAGGATGTATTTGAACAGTTACCAATTTCTCCAGACCAGTGGCATCTTTTTGGCATAAAATGAGGTAGCAATTTATGTTTCCTTGTTAGGTTAGTATTTGGATTTCGCTCAAGTCGTCAAGTCCTCTGATAGCCGAACATAACTACGGCATTAGAAATATTTTACACTTACTGGATAATTTCCTCACAGTTGATCCACCAACGGCAGATGGAGAAAGAACCATGATCCTGTTGGCAATGATATTTTCAAGACTCGGTATTACCCTGGCAATGCAAAAATCGATCGGAACTTCTCATAATGGCGAGCATCTCGGTGCTACTTAAGATTCTATGAAAACACAGGTCGAGTTACCTCGAAAAAAGGTAATTAGAATTACTGATGCCGTATATATAGTACTCAAATCAAAGAAGACGACACATATGCAACCACCAAATCTGCTTGAATATGTCATATTCTGTGTTGTATTTCATTCAGGATTAGCATCTTCATTCAATTTTCACACTTCAACCGTTAAAAAAATAATAGACGTGGTCATTCGATTGTATGAACGTGACCATTCGATATCAACGATTAATTGCAACAATAAATATATTGACTTATCCTTTATGATTTATCGTTCTACTTTGGTGCTAATGTTATTATATGAATTAGGTCGCGGAAATTCTTTAATGGACGAGGGTCGAATATCGAATGACGGAATAGACGCTTCTATTTGCTGCTAGATTTATCACCCCTCTGGTTGGGCTTTCGTGAATTACATTATCCATCTGGCATACTCAGTTCAACAGCTATACCACCATGCGCATGTAAATGTGAAGAGAATTTCTGACAAACTGGAATGGGAAATCACTCTTCTTAGACGATGCAATAACGAAAGCAGGAGATCTACAGTTGTACACTGATGCTTCAACTTCAAAGGGTTATGTGGTTACTTCCAGGGTAGATTGTTTTACGAAGAGAGGCCCTTCGAATTTCGCCATTTGTCTGATGGAAAACTGTCAAAGTCGGTATGCCGCGGTGCAGTCAGTCACCCAGGCATGCTAAGCATATACCTGCCGACGGGGTCCGTCCACAGACTACTCGCACATACATGGAGCTTAGAAGAGCAGTTGTAAGCTCCATGCTACTGTTCAAATTGTGGTTAATTTTGTTTGATAGAGACTGTAGTTTAGTACATCAGTGTTAAGGTAGAAATTTACTTGATAATCCTTGGTTGTCAATATTGTCACGCTCAACCGGTACTTCAATACCCCGTAGAGAAATACACAGTCAATCGGTCAGGATGGCAACTGATATGTTATTATATCACTTACCTGTAATTTAATCAGTTCTGACACCACCGGTTTTTAACCAGAATGTACACTTACCAAATATTCATCAATGAATAAAGGAAAAACCATTATTGAAATTTCAGACAATAACAATGTTTTATTCAATATATTTACAGAGTATTATAGTAATAACAGTATTTTCGTTATTTTGGGATAACAGCATCTTAGAATAGCACAAATTCTAGTGCTGAAATTTTCAGCACTAGAATTTATGCTATTCTAAGATAGTGTTATCCCAAAATAACGAAAATACTGTTATACGATCACTTTCTAAATGATAAAAAATATATTATAGTAATACTTCTAGAATTACCTTAAGTTTCAGGAGATATTGATAGTTTACTTTATTTAATAAATCCTCAAATATTAAAGGTAGCAGGCTTTCATGAGTATATGTGTTTGCTGTTTATATTCTACTAATTTCCTTTATACGGCTGAGGTAGAATTTACGAAATATACCCGAAGATGATTACCCGAGTACCGTTTCCTCTTTATTTATCAACACATCAGGGGAAACAACTCCTCCTGGCATTTTCCCTCTCAAGGTAACAAGAGATGTCAATCCTGCCAAAGTACGCCGACTGTTAGCTTCGGACGAAAGCGCTGTATTTGTACCGTATTTGTATACCCGGTGAATCGTTTCTGGATGATACTGGGAAGATGGATATTCTGTCTGTGTGATATGGTAATAAAGATATGATTCCAGAAATCTCTTTGTGTGATATCCCGTGTTTACCGACGTGTAGATGCTAGATCTAGAATAAACATTCCACGTGATAGAGATATTACGCTCGTTGGACCCCTGGATGTATTTTATGGGCGTAACCCGTGTAATATTACGTTTTATTGTACCGGAACCCGTATTTTTCACGGCGTACACTGAGGTAATCAATATACCTTCACACCTTGACGTAAATCAAGTACTGCGTGAGAATATTTATTTCCCAAGCAGTATACCCCGACTTTGAATCCACGGGTGATATACTACCAAGTAATATTACCTTTGTGTTGAACCGGTGTGACGGAAACGGTGGCCCGATGCATCCAGTGTTCGGGTGTCACTCGCGTCTAGACGTAAGTGTCCCAAAACACTAAGATCTGGATTTAATTGTCCGTCGGGCATTCAGGTCTGGATTTGGATGTCCTGGGACACTGGCTTCCAGGAGACGAAAGTCCTAACCTGGAGCTCAGTGTCCGCCTCGATTACTACTTCCGATTTTCCATCAAGTTTACACGTGAACAGGGGAGTTACGGCGTTATTGACCTACTTCCGACAGGTGACGCCAACAGATCATTTCCGTCTGAATTTGTGCAGTCACTTCCGGTTCCGGTCATGTGATATAAAGTGACCTTTAACCTTGCGCACGATTTCCGCTATTGTGCACATTTCCACTATTGTGCACTTCCGATCACGTGACCGGGACCGAGAGTGACCTCACAAAGATCAGCCGAAAGAGACCTGTTGACGTCACCGGTGGTAAGTAGGTCAATAACGCGCTAAACCCCCCTCTCGCTGTCTCTCCCTCAGTAGTATATCAAGGTGATTTCGAGCCATATTCGCCACACTGCGCATGCGCGAATGTGGTGGAATGTGGAGGTTTTGTGTAGGTGTGCATAGGAGTGTTGTGCGCAGGTATGACGTCACTTGCGGTCTGGGTGAATGGGGCATGCCTTTGGGGGCATGTATTCCTCCGCGGTGATGCGGTCTGGCGGTGATGCGGTCTGCCTCCGCGGACCGAAAGTAGTCCCAAAACCGTGGGTTTTCGTGAGAATATTTGGCAATCTGTAGGGACCGCTAGTGGACCGATTGGGTCGAGTGAGGTAACAATATGAAGCAGTCGTGAGGGAGTATCTACCGGGCTAGGTCTGACGTGGAACTAACGTCATTCTGCGCATGCGCAGTAGAGAAAGTTTATGGAAATAGACGTGCTGGGGTCTAGGTGGGCTACTAATGGGCCGATTGGATCAAGTGAGGAATCAATGTGAAGCAGTCGTGAGGGAGCATCCACCTGGACTAGTGCATCGTTCGTTGTCAACATTCTGCGCATGCGCAAACAGGGAATTGTGGGAAAAGGATATGCAAATAGACGTTTTGGGGTCTAGGTGAGCCCCTAATGATCCTATGGTGTCGAGTGAGGTATCAATGTGAAGCATACGTGAGGGGGCATCCGCCTGGACTAGTGTGTCGTTCGTTTTCAACATTCTGCGTATGCGCAGACAGGGAATTGTGGGAAAAGGGTGTGGAAATAGACGTTTTGGGGTCTAGGTGGGCCACTAATGGTCCGATAGAGTCGAGTGAGGTATCAATGTGAAGCATATGTGAGGGGGCATCCGCCTGGACTAGTGTGTCGTTCGTGTTCAACATTCGGCGCATGCGCAGATAGGGAATTGTGGGAAAAGGGTTTGGAAATAGACGTTTTGGGGTCTAGGTGGGCCACTAATGGTCCGATGGAGTCGAGTGAGGTATCAATGTGGAACATACGTAAGGGAGCATCCGACTGGGTGGATGTGGTGTAGGAATATCGTCATTCTGCGCATGCGCGTGGACCAAGGGTTTGGAAGTAGACGTTTTGAAGTCTAGGTGGGCCACTAGTGGTCCGATGGTGTCGTATGAGGTCTTATTTTGAAGCTCTCGTGGACGATAACCCGACTGGACTAATGCATCGTTCGTGTTCAATAGCCTGCGTATGCGCAGTCTGGCCGTAGTATAGAAAGCGGCCATTTTGGGGGAACGTGGGAGGGGGTGTTTGGGGAAGAGATGGACCACTATTGGTCCAAATGGGTCGTGAGAGGTGTCAAAGTGAAGCTTTTGTTGGGTAGAGTCAGAATGGTGTGTATTTTATTGCAAGTCGCGCCAATCTGCGCATGCGCAGTAGGGTGTAGTAAGTAAAGTGGCCATTTTGGGGGTGCGTGGAAGGGTGTTTGGGGTAGAGATGGACTACTATAGGTCCGAATGTGTCGTGGGATGTGTCATTTTGTAGCTCTCGGGGTGTAGAACCCGATTTGAGGGCTGTCCACAGCATCTGTGACGTCATCGGTGACGTCATCAGTACGGGTAGTAGCGAAAGCCGGCATTTCGTGTAAGTAAAGGAAGGTATTTGGGGTAGAAATGGACCACTATTGGTCCGAATGTGTCATGGGATGTGTCATCTTGTAGTTCTCGTGGTGCAAACCCGATTTGAGAGATGTTCACGTCATCGGTGACGTTATCAGTAGGAGTAGTAGCCAAAGTGGGCATTTTGGGGCGGTGAAGGAAGGTATTTGGGGTAGAGATGGACCACTATTAGCCCGAATGTGCCATGGGAGGTGTCATCTTGTAGTTCTCGGGGTGTAGATCCCGATTGGAGGGCTGTCCACAGCATCTGTGACGTCATCGGTGACGTCATCAGTACGAGTAGTAGCGAAAATGGGCATTTTGGGGCAGTGAAGGAAGGTCTTTGGTGTAGAGATCGACTATCCTTGGTCCGAATGCGTGTGCATTATACCATATCTTTGCTGTATTATACCATATCTGCCCTGCATTATACCAAATCTGTGCTCTATTATATCATATGTGTCCTGAATTATACCATATCTGTGCTGTATTATTCAATATGTGTGCTGTGTTATACAATATCTGTTCTGTATTATATCAAATCTGTGCTGTATTATACCATATATGTTCTGTATTATACAATATTTGGCCTAAATTATACCACATCTGTCCCGAATTATACCATATCTGTGCTGTATTATACCATATCTGACCTGTGTTTACAACATTTGTCCTGTATTATACAATATCTGTCCTGTATTATACCATATCTGTGCTGTATTATACAATATCTGTCCAGTATAATAACAAATCTGTGCTGTATTATACCATATTCGTGCTGTATTATACCATATCTGTCCTTATTATACCATATCTGTCCAGTATTATACCTTATCTGTGCTATATTATACAATATCTGTCCTGTATTGTACCATATATGTACTGTACTATACCATATATGTGCTGTATTATACAATATCTATCCCCTATTATTCCATATCTGTTCTGCATTATACCATATTTGTCCTGTATTATACAATATCTGTCCTGTATTATACCATATCTGTCCTGTATTATACAATATGTCCTGTATTATACCATATCTGTCCTGTATTATACAATATCTGTCCTGTATTAGACCATATCTGTACTGTATTATGCAATATTTGTCCTGTATTATATCTTATCTGTGCTGTATTATATATCGGGGAAGGTATCACTATGAAGCACTCGTGACTCCTGTTGGAGGGGCTGGGCCGTGGAAATGACGTCATTCTGCAAATGTGCAGTTGTGGAGTAGTAGTAAAAGGGAAGTTTCGGATGTGTGCAAGGGCACTTTGTCACATCGGGGTATATATTTCATCCAAGTATAGCGGATAGCGGTTGTCGTGAATAACAACAAGTTCAGCAATGTTTATACAGTTTATTTTCCCCAATATTACATCATACCCAGGCTGGGGAGCCCCCTGGGTATGTTCAAAGCAAACAAATTGAAATATTAAACACCATGTTTTATTATTTAACGCACCGTCACATTAGGTACAATTGTTTACTGAGCTCAAGTCAACCATTAGCATGTAGACACAGAGAGTATATACGGCATGTTATGGTATTCATCAGTGCACGGGTGACGCGTTAAACCGATGGGGCGGTCGGTCAGTTTGATCACGAAAAACGTAACATTGGTGACCCGCTCCACTATCCACTATGGTGTTGGGGCGTTGTTGTTGGGCCCATTCCAAGACATCCAATTGGTCCACTTGGTCCAGCATCGTCTCTAGCGACGCCCGGTTAATGATGGTGAAAGGATGGTCGTATACTTGGTTGTTGAGCTGGAGTAGAAATAGAGCAGTTGAACAGTCTCCTTATGCTGCAGCACATAACCAAACGCCAGATTTAATTTGAAGGCCGTAGCTTGGTCATTGAAGATGGCTTCCGCGTAGCTGCGTGGACGGGCGAGGTCGGTAAGTCGGAAATTGTAGATATCTTCAATTGGGCGATGACGGTGGAAACAGTGCCGTATCATGGTCCAATGGCGCTGATAGATGTCACTCACTGGATGGTCTTCGAGTAACTGATCGCTAGGAACATTCATGGGCTCGTCCCGAAAATGTTCGACACTCGAAACCGTAACGCTGGTGTCCGGTTGAATATCCAGGCTCTTCTGAACTGTGGGTATAGGCGGGCTCTCCGTGATCGCATCACCAGTGGCATTCGTCTCCCTGGGCTCGTCTTCAATGAGACTGATCTTCCTCGACGGCTCTTCAGTGGAATGTTGTCGTCCAAACCGTAGAGACGGGGCATGAATCAAACGTTGGTGCTGTCTTAACCAACTGGGTCGTTTGAAGAGTCGACCGCAAGCGTTACATTGTACCGTTGCCCCCTCGTGGAGTGCCCTCATGGCGCAGTAAACTATCCTCCCGATTGAATGACCGTGTACATATCGTACAGCTATACCGGGCGGTTCCGTTGTGGGTGGAGGTCTCGTGCCGTCGTAAACTATCTAGACGAATAAACTGCTTTTGGTAAGTTGTGCAAGTGAACATATTGGTGGTTGACAGAGTGTCTGATGAAACGGCCAGGCCGCTTTCCTTTTATAGCACGCTGGCTGGTGATCTATTTTTAGCGCACTCAGTTCAACTACCCCAAGTCGAGTACCGAGATGTACTGGTGAACGACTGAGCCGCATTGCGCGCGCGCGCGTGTGTGTGTGTGGGCAGTGGATTTTACATCCGGGATCTTGTCAACATCCGGGTTTCCAAGTGGGTTTTTCCCGTCGTTCCTCCATCTTCCATCCAGGTATTATGGTTTTACATCCGGGTCCTCTGCTTACATCCGGATTTTTCATGAGCCGCATTGTGTGCGCGTGTGTGTGTGTTTGTGTTTGTATCCATCCGTGCACAATGTAGCATTACGTTCTCTCCGAAACCTTCCTCTCATCGCATCAATATGCTCAGACCCATTCAATATAAATACAACCAAGAGACATCAACAACAACAGGAACATTACGTAATACACGTTTTATTATCTTCACACCACCACCACCACCACCACCACCACCACCACCTGGCGTTGACGCCGTTAACGATCAGCATGTAGACATATAGAGTATGTACGACATGTTATCGTATTTATCAGTGCATGGGTGACGCATTCAGCCGATTGGAGTGGTCGGTCAGCTTGGTAACGAAAACCGTGACATTGGTCATCCTCTCTACGACCCATTGTGTGTTGGGGCGTTGCGGTTGGGCCCATTCCAATGGATCCACGGTGTCCAGTTTCTCCAGCATCGTATCTAGGGACGCCCAGTTAATGATGGTAAACGGTTGGTCAAATACCCGGATGTTACTGCTCGGGTAAAAGTATCGGGCTTGGTCTGTGTCCTTATGCTGCAGCACATAAACAAACGCCAGATTCAACTTGAAGGCCGTAGTTTGATCGTTGAAGATGGCTTCCACGTAGTTGCGTAGACGGGCGAGTTCGGCCAATGGCGCCGATAGATGTCACTCACTGGATGGTCTTCGTGTAACAGATCGCTAGGAACATTTATGGGTTCGTCCATGAAGTGTACTTTGCCATACACGTCTTACAAAATCTGGCCCAAGGTCTTGTCGTCGGAATTTGACTGTTGAATTAGGGCGACATCATCATCAGCCCTCGTGCGATGGGTGGGCGTTCCCGCTGTCTCGATACTGGTGCCTACGGGCTTTTCTACCTGCAAACGTGGCTGCGGAACAGGGTGTCGTGTGCGTTGGTGTCGCAGCAACAGGCTGGTCAATTTGAAAAGACGATCACATTCTTCGCATGGACGCTTGGGTACTTCATGGCGTGCACGCGTGTGGCGCTGTAAATGATCCGGGCGCTGAAACGACAGTGTACATATCGTACAGCTATACCGGGCGGTTCCTTCGTTCTTGGTAGCCTCATGGCGGCGCAAGTCGTGCAGACGAGTGAATGATTTCGAGCACGTAGTGCAAGTGAACATCTTGGTGGTTGACAGAGTGTCTGATGAAACGGCCAGGCCGCTTCCCTTTTATAGCACGCTAGCTGGTGCTCTATTTTTAACACGACTGAGCCGCATTCTGCGCGCATGTGTGTATGTGTGGGTAGCGGATTTCACACCCGGGATCTTGTCAACATCCGGGTTTCCAAGTTGGTTTTTCCCGTCGTTCCTCCGTCTTCCATCCGGGTGCTGTTGTTTTACATCCGGGTCCTCATCTTACATCCGGGTTTTGGACACCTGTTGACCTCAATAATTTGCATATGACATCTGTGAGGTCACTTCCGCTTCCTTTCACGTGACCGGAACTGACCTTTGGTCCCTGCGCGCAATTTTTATCCGGTATTGTTTTGTCAGCGCACGGAGGGGCCAAAGGTCAGTTCCGGTCACGTGAACGGCAGCGGAAGTGACCTCACAGAGGTCATATGCAAATTATTGAGGTCAACAGGTGTCCAAAATCCGTTTGTAAGATGAGGACCAGGATGTAAAACCACAGTACCCGGATGGAAGACGGAGGAACGACGGGAAAAACCCACTAGGAAACCCGGATGTTGACAAGATCCCGGATGTAAAATCCGCTGCCCACACATACACACACACATGCGAGCGCAATGCGGCTCAGTCGTGCTAAAAATAGATCACCAGCTAGCGTGCTATAAGAGGGAAGCGGCCTGGCCGTTTCATCAGACACTCTGTCAACCACCAAGATGTTCACTTGTACTACGTACTCGAAATAATTCACTCGTCTGCACGACTTGCGCCGCCATGAGGCTACCAAGCACGAAGGAACCGCCCGGTACAGCTGTACGATATGTACACTGTCGTTTCAGCGCCCGGATCATTTACAGCGCCACACGCGTGCACACCATGAAGTACCCAAGCGTCCATGCGAAGAATATGGTCGGCTTTTGAAACTGACCATCCAGTTGATGCCACACCAACGCACACGACACCCTGTTCCGCAGCCACGTTTGCAGGTAGAAAAGCACGTAGGCACCAGTATCGAGACAGCGGGAACTCCCACCCATCGCACGAGGGCTGATGATGATGTCGCCCTAATTTAACAGTCAAATTCCGACGACAAGACCTTGGGCCAGATTTTGTACGACGTGGAGGGCAAAGTACACTTCGTGGACGAACCCATAAATGCTCCTAGCGATGTGTTACACGTAGACCATCCAGTGAGTGACATCTATCGGCGCCATTGGCCCATGATTCGGCACTGTTTCTACCGTCATCGCTCTATTCAAGATATCTACAATTTCCGACTGACCGACCTCGCCCGTCTACGCAGCTACGTGGAAGCCATCTTCAACGATCAAACTACGCCCTTCAAGTTGAATCTGGCGTTTGGTTATGTGCTGCAGCATAAGGACACAGACCAAGCCCGATACTTTTACCCGAGCAGTAACATCCGGGTATTTGACCAACCGTTTACCATCATTGACCGGACGTCGCTAGATACGATGCTGGAGAAACTGGACACCGTGGATCCCTTGGAATGGGCCCAACAACAACGCCACAACACCCAATGGGTCGTAGATAGGATGACCAATGTCACCTTTTATCGTTACCAAGCTGACCGACCACCCCCCTCGGCTGAATGCGGCACCCATGCACTGATAAATACCATAACATGTCGTACATACTCTATATGTCTACATGCTGATCGTTGACGGCGTCAACGCCAGGTGGTGGTGGTGGTGGTGGTGTGAGGATAATAAACGTGTATTACGCAATGTGCCTGTTGTTGTTGATGTCTCTTGGTTGTGTTTATATTGAATGGGTCTGAGCATATTGATGCGATGAGAGGAAGATTTCAGAGAGAACGTAATTCTACATTGTGCACGGATGGATTCAAACACAAACACACACACACACGCGCGCAAAAAAAACCCGGATGTAAGCTGAGGACCCGGATGTAAAACCACAGTACCTGGATGGAAGATGGAGGAACGACGGGAAAACCCACTTGGAAACCCGGATGTTGACAAAATCCAGGATGTAAAATCCACTGCCCACACACACAAACACACACACACACACGCGCAATCCGGCTCAGTCGTACACCAGTACATCTCGGTCCTCGACTTGGGGTAGTTGAACTGAGTGCGCTAAAAATAGATCACCAGCCAGCGTGCTATAAAAGGAAAGCGGCCTGGCCGTTTCATCAGGCACTCTGTCAACCACCAAAATGTTCACTTGCACAACTTGCCAAAAACAGTTTACTCGTCTAGATAGTTTACGACGGCACGAGACCTCCACCCACAACGGAACCGCCCGGTATAGCTGTACGATATGTACACGGTAATTCCATCGGGAGGATAGTTTACTGCGGCATGAGAGGGCGCTCCACGAGGGGGCAACGGTACAATGTAACGCTTGCGGTCGACTCTTCAAACGACCCAGTCGGTTGAGGCAGCACCAACGTTTGATTCATGCCCCGTCTCTACGGTTTGGGCGACAAATTTCCACTGAAGAGGTAGCGAGGAAGGTCAGTCCGATTGAAGACGAGCCCAGGGAGACGAATGCCACTGGTGATGCGATCACGGAGAGCCCGCCTATACCCACAGTTCAGAAGAGCCTGGATATCCAACCGGCCCCCAGCGTTACGGTTTCGGGTCATACGCCTGACAACATCGAACATTTTCGGGACGAGCCCATGAATGTTCCTAGCGATCTGTTACTCGAAGACCATCCAGTGAGTGACATCTATCAGCGCCATTGGACCATGATACGGCACTGTTTCCACCGTCATCGCCCCATTCAAGATATCTACAATTTCCGACTTACCGACCTCGGCCGTCTACGCAGCTATGCGGAATCCATCTTGAATGACCAAGCTACGGCCTTCAAATTAAGTCTGGCGTTTGGTTATGTGCTGCAGCATAAGGAGACAGATCAACTGCGCTATTTCTATTCCAGTGTCAACAACCAAGTATACGACCATCCTTCACCACCATTACCCGGGCGCCGCTAGAGACGATGCTGGGCCAAGTGGACCAATTGGATTTCTTGGAATGGGCCCAACAACAACGCCCCAGCACCAAGTGGATAGTGGAGAGGGTCAACAATGTTACGTTTTTCGTGACCAAGCTGACCGACCGCCCCATCGGTTGAACGCGTCACCCGTGCACTGATGAATACCATAACATGCCGTATATACTATCCATGTCTACATGCTAATCGTTGACTTGAGCTCAGTAAACAATTGTACCTAATGTGACGGCGCGTTGAATAATAAGACATAGTGTTTAATATTTCAATTTGTTTGCTGTGAACATACCCATGGGGCTCCCCCGCCTGGGCATGATGTAACATTGGGGATAATAAACTGCATAAACATTGCTGCACTTGTTGTTATTCACGACAACCGCTATCCACTCTGCTTGGATGAAATATATGCCCCGATGTGGCAAAGTGCCCTTGCACACTTCCGAACCTTTCCTTTTACTACTACTCCAAAACTGCACATGTGCAGATTAACGTCATTTCCACGACCCAGCCCCTCCAATAGGAGTCACGAGTGCTTCACATTGATACCTTCCCCGATGTATAATACAGCACAGATAAGATATAATACAGGACAAATACTGCATAATACAGTACAGATATGGTCTAATACAGGACAGATATTGTATAATACAGGACAGATATGGTATAATGCAGGATATATTGTATAATACAGGACAGATATGGTATAATACAGGACAGATATTGGATAATACAGGACAAATATGCTATAATGCAGAACAGATATGGAACAATAGGGGACAGATATTGTATAATACAGCACATATATGGTATAGTACAGTACATATATGGTACAATACAGGACAGATATTGTATAATATAGCACAGATAAGGTATAATACTGGACAGATATGGTATAAGGACAGATATGGTATAATACAGCACGAATATGGTATAATACGGCACAGATTTGTTATTATACTGAGCAGATATTGTATAATACAGCACAGATATGGTATAATACAGGACAGACATTGTATAATACAGGACAAATATTGTAAACACAGGTCAGATACGGTATAATACAGCACAGATATGGTATAATGCGGCACAGATATGGTATAATTTAGGCCAAATATTGTATAATACAGAACATATATGGTATAATACAGCACAGATTTGGTATAATACAGGACAGATATTGTATAATACAGCACAGATATTGTATAATACAGCACAGATATGGTATAATTCAGGACAGATATGATATAATAGAGCACAGATTTGGTATAATGCAGGACAGATATGGTATAATACGGCAAAGATATGGTATAATGCACACACCACAGGACGCATTCGGTCCAAGGATGGTCGATCTCTACACCAAATACCTTCCTTCACTGCCCCAAAATGCCCACTTTCGCTACTACTCGTACTGATACGTCACCGATGACGTCACAGATGCTGTGGACAGCCCTCAAATCGGGATCTACACCCCGAGAGCTACAACATTGCACCTCCCACGACACATTGGGACCAATAGTGGTCCCTCTCTACCCCAAATACCGTCCTTCACCGCCCCAAAATACCCACTTTGGCTACTACTCCTACTGATGACGTCATCGATGACGTCACAGATGACGTGAACATCCCTCAAATCGGGTCTGCACCACGTGAACTACAAGATGACACCTCCCACGACACATTCGGACCAATAGTGGTCCATTTCTACCCCAAATACCTTCCTTCACTTACACGAAATGCCCGCTTTCGCTAATACTCGTACTGATAACGTCAACGACGACGTCACAGATGCTGTGGACAGCTCTCAAATCGGGGTCTACATCCCGAGAGCTACAAAATGACACATCCCACGACACATTCGGACCAATAGTAGTTCATCTCTACCCCAAACACCCCTCCACGCACCCCCAAAATGACCACTTTACTTACTACACCCAACTGCGCATGCGCATATTGACGCGAATTGCAATAAAATACACACCATTCTGACTCTACCCAACAAAAGCTTCACTTTGACACCTTTCACGACCCATTTGTACCAATAGTGGTCCATCTCTACCCCAAACACCCCCCCACGAACCCCCAAAATGCCCGCTTTCTATACTACAACCAGACTGCGCATGAGCAGACTATTGAAAACAGAGGATGCATTAGTCCAGCCGCGTGCTCCTCCACGAGAGCTTCAAAATAAGACCTCATACGACACCATCGGACCACTAGTGGCCCACCTAAACCCCAAAACGTCTATTTCAAAACCCTTGGTCCACCGCGCATGCGCAGAATTACGATATCCCTACACCACATCCATCCAGTCGGATGCTTCCTTACGTATACTTCACGTTGATACCTCACTCGACTCTATCGGACCATTAGTGGCCCACCTAGACCCCAAAACGTCTATTTCCAAACCCGTTTCTCATAATTCCCGGTCTGCGCATGCGCAGAATGTTGACACCCTAGTCCAGGTGGATGTCCCCTCAAATATGCTTCACATTGATACCTCACTCGACTCTATCGGATCATTAGTGACCCACCTAGACTCCAAAACGTCTATTTCCGTACTCTTTTCCCACAATTCCCTGTCTGCGCATGCGCAGAATGTTGACAACCAACGACACCCCCATCTCATCGGATGCCCCTTGACGAATGCTTCACATTGATACCTCACTCGATCCAATCGGCCCATTAGTGGCCCACCTAGACCCCAAAACGTCTATTTCCATACACTTCTCCCACAATTCCCTGTCCGTGCATGCGCAGAATGTTGACAACGAACGATACACTAGTCCAGGTGGATGCTCCCTCACGACTGCTTCACATTGATACCTCACTCGACCCAATCGTCCCATTAGTACCCCAACACGTCTACTTCCATACACTTTCTCTACTGCGCATGCGCAGAATGACGTCAGTTCCACGTCACACCCAGCCCAGTAGATACTCCCTCACGACTGCTTCATATTGATACCTCACTCGACCCAATCGGTCCACTAGCGGTCCCTACAGATTGCCAAACATTCTCACGAAAACCCACGGTTTTGGGACTACTTTCGGACCGCGGAGGCAGACCGCATCACCGCCAGACCGCATCACCGCGGAGGAATACATGCCCCCAAAGTCACGCCCCATTCACCCAGACCGGAAGTGACGTCATACCTGCGCACAACACTCCTGCGCACACCTTCACAAAACCTCCACATTCCACCACATACGCGCATGCGCAGTGTGGCGAATATGGCTCGAAATCACCTTTATATACTACTTCCCTCCTACCCAGGAGGTGAGTGAGGACGAAAATGAAATGAAAAAAACAAGATAATTTTAACAGAAAATCTTGAAATTTATGCTAAGTCAGGTAAGGCTGCATCACACCATAGGGCTTTTCCTCGTGATTTTTCGCCTCTTTGCTTGTCCGGTGGGAGCTTGTTCACTACAACGAAGAATACAACATATTGGCGAGCATAAGTTACAACAAGTCAAAACGAGATATAACACGTTATCTGTTTCTATGAATACAAGTCGCGATATGTAATGGGCTGCAATTTCTTCAGATTTCTCGCATTCTTAATAACCGCGGAAACTTTTAATTCGCGAAGTAAAGCTAGCAACCGCAGTGTAAAGGTTACTCCGAGGTTTAAAGGTTTACTCATTCATTCATCCATTCATTGATTCATTCATTTATTCACCAAGATAAATTAATTGTACAATTTATAGTTGTAAAAGGCAGCTGGCGAGAATAAAACCCCAAGGGGCTTGTTCTATCCCTGTAGTAAACAATTCGATTATACATACGAATATAAGTTAAAGAAGCTGGTGAATATTGATATGAATGTAAGCGGTGAGAACATTATATAAATAAAAACAAACACGTATCCACGGACAATCAGCAAACTCGACGGGTTAAAGGTTTATACCCCTAAAATGACCCCTAAAATGACCGCTTTCTCTACTACTCATACTGATGACGTCACCAATGACGTCACAGATGACGTGGACATCCCTCAAGTCGTGGTCTATACCACGAAAATTTCACTTTGACACCTCACACGACGCATTCGGTCCAAGGATGGTCATCTCTACCCCAAACACCTTCCTTCACACCCCTAAAGTGCCCACTTTGGCTACTACTCGTCCTGATGGACGTCACCAATGACGTCACAGATGATATGCACATCCCTTATGTCGTGGTCTACACCAAGAGAGCTTCAAGATGACACCCTACACGGCCTATTAGGACCAAGGATGGTCCTTCTCTACCTCAAACACCTTCCATCACACCCCCAAAATGCCCTCATTGCCTACTACTCCTACCGATGAAACCGGACTAGACACCAGTCCAATCCGACGCTACTCCAAGAGAACTTCAAAATAAGACCTCATACGGCCCAATCGGGCCACTGTGGGTCCATCTCGACATCAAAACGCTAGACCTGGTTGATAGGGGTTTTCCCTATTTTATGAGTAAAATCCGTGTTCCACTTTCTATATGTTCAAACTCAGTCCTAATTTTACAAACACCTACTAACCCACCCTGCCTCTCTCGACAGGCCCCGATCCGTTGGGAAGCGATATTAGCCCATCCAGACCTGGTTGATAGGGATTTTCCCTATTTTAGAGGTAAAGTTCGTGTTTCCCGATTTTCTATGATCAAACCTAATCCTAATTTTACATGTACCCACCCATGACTTGATCGCCCTGGAGAAGCGCTTCACTTGGACACATACCACGACCCATTTGGGCCAATAGTGGCCTTCACTCGACCCAATCGGACAATTATGAACCCACCCAGGTCCCAAAACGTCTCCCATGGGCTTGTCTATGTATCACGCATGCGCAGTGCGAACAGTTCCAACTAACGGCTTTGGAACCCCTACCATCGTTTTCTACGTGGTGAGACGAAAAAAAACAAGATGCCACACTCCATACCGCAAATGTCCATGTGTGGGTTCCCCATTGAGCATATTCCCATGGGCTTGTCTATGTATCACGCATGCGCAGTGCGAACAGTTCCAACTAACGGCTTTGGAACCCCTACCATCGTTTTCTAATGTTCGAATCAGGGGAGATCACCCGGTATTCGGCCCACATAGGTTCCGCCTAGTCAGAGTTCTCTTCCTTGCATCCAGATGGCAGCACGATCGATGCCAAAAAGAGCTTTCCCACAGAAAGCGCCGTCATTTTCTTTGTTTACAATTTGCGGAGACATACTGGACACGACACGCTCGACCCTGTGGTCGCACTGATCATAGACTGGAAATAATAACATCATACAACGCCTATAGATTATCTTTATTACTATAAATGTCACTTCCCATGTATTCATGTATTTTTTTTTTCGTGCCAATACGGTTTTGGGGATTTCCCTTCTCTCGCTGCTGTATGGCTATGTGGAGGAACTGAGGGTTCCCCACTTGCCATTTATGCTGGGCATACAGCTGGCGATATTGTCGGGGACCATGTTTGATGATGTGCATTGCGGGAGATTACCATTGGAAGTCACTGATAACATTTGATAAGTAGCAAAAGAGGAAATTGGGGCAGAAATGTGCGAATCAGGGGAGATAATCAGGAATTGTTCAAACAGAGTTATCTGCCCTTAAATGTGACCGAATTTCCGCTTTACATACTACTAACCGGGCTTGCTGACTTACGGGCGTCATCTGACCTCGCGCAATAATGATGTAGGGATTTGTTTCAGAATATGTGTGTCCTCTGACAAAGTCCTCGTATTTCTCCCGTATCAGGAAATAAAATATATATCTAAACCTTGATTCTGGTCCCGAAAGAGCTCGTCTAGCTCAGCTTTTCAGGTCAAGTCGATCCCCATGACAACGGAAGTTCTATAGCTGACATGCCCTGTTTGGACTTTCGGCGTGATCATGGACATGGATTCCTACCAGTGCGAGACCATTCACTATACACATGGATATATGGCAGGGGCCAGTAGATTGGCCTATATCCTCTTAGATCCCTGCGTCCACATTTGTGGACAAAAGATTTAATCACCAACACAAGAACAGGCGCTTTCAATGAGAGCAAGCATGTATGTCCTCAACTAAAGACTAACAGGTGGTGCCATCAATCCAACATCCCTTAAAATTTGTGGTCACGTGACCTACCTCAGCCGTGTCAAGAGCGGATCACCTATGAGAGGTGGAAATGGGCCCTTATAGCTAGGTTTGTGAAAAATATTATCCAAGTATTCCTTTGGAATAAATAAAACTATACAGGTAGCAAGAATGCTAGATACCCAAAGACTTGTAAGGCATGTAGTGTTGGCCTGTTTCTTTGATAACTAACGATGCAGCGAATCTCGAACAATAGGTATCCACCATTGTGGACATTGGGACCATATGCTATACAACTGATGTACGACATAGAGTGAGTGACGGCCCTTTTTATTGTGTAATTGGTAAATATTTTCTGGGATAATGCTGTCATTAATCATTTGTAGCGCAGAAAAGACAAATATATTCGAATGATGATTAATGTCTTATTTTTACTTCATCTAGATTATCTGTAATTCAGGTAATCAAGTTCCAATTTCCACAGGTGTGGACAAACTAAGAGACCAAACCGGAAGGTGTTCAAATTTTGCATGACACTGTGAGCCCAAAACTAAGCACATAACAAAAATATAGCTTTTTGCTGTGTCAGTTTCGCGGTTCCAGATAGAAAGAGACAAACATACTTTTCCGACGGTTATTTCTTCTTGGTCTGTATTAGGACCCTATCTGTACTTGAAGTCATAATGTTCCAATGTCCACACATGTGGACGAAATAAAGAGACCAAACCGGGAAGCGTTCAAATTTTTCAGTATGTTTTTCATTCATTGTGACCCCAAAACTAAGCACACAAGAAAAATGGCCATTTTTGATGTGCCCGTTTAGTCTCGGGACATTGGTGAAAACACGACAACAACAACAACAACAACAATCCAACTGTACCGTCCGCATCACTTTTTTATTTGGAAGCGGAGCTTGTCGTTCAGGAGTTGCTAAGGTCTGGAGGCCGCCATTGCTCCCATGGAGGATTTCGGCAAACATCGGTTAGTAGTATATAGCATTGATATCCAGTCACATTGATCTGGCGTAAGAATCTGGCGTCGAGGTCAAGTGCATTATAGTACGGGCGAAAACCGACAAAAGAGTGCGCCGTCTCAAAAAGGACGCCGTCTCATGTGGAGGTCATGTGGAGGTCACGTGATGGTCAAGTGCATGAGGCATGTATTCCTCCGCAGTGATGTGGTCTGGCGGTGATGCGATCTGCCTCCGCGGACAGAAATTAGTCCCCAGACTTCAAATACGCTGCATGGACCGATTGGGTCGAGTGAGGTGTCAAAGTTAAGCGCTCCTCCAGGATCATATGGAATGCATGTACAGACTTGTATCTGGGAGTTTTCCATCATGCGGCGGTCACGTGATTAGGAGTGCATGTACGGACTTGTATGCCCTCCATTCATTTGAGTCGGGGACTTCGGATCCCTACGGAAGGATTTTGCAAGTCATGGGTGGGTGTATGTAAAATGAGGATTTGTCTCGAAAATATAAAAGCGGAACACGGACTTTACCCCTACAATAGAGGAAAACCCCTATCAACCTTATCCCAAATGGCGAATATCGGTCCCTGGCTTATCGGGTTCTGCCTGGAGTGGGTGTAAGTAAATTTAGGATTTGTCCCGAAAATATAAAAAACGGAACACGGACTTTACCCCTACAATAGAGGAAAACCCCTATCAACCTTATCCCAAAGGGCGAATATCGATATAAATAAATAAAAAACGGAACACGGACTCGTACAATATACAATATACGGAGAAAGGCCTGTATGGGTATAGCTCCATACTGGCTATATGGGGGGAGGGGTGGTCAAATTTTTGTGTGGGTGTTACTATGGGTTGTGGGGTCTCGTTTTTCTCGTCTCACCGAGAAAAACACAATGGGAGGGGTCCCGGAGCGAATCGGTGAAATTTTTGAGAAAAATCACCGAGGTCTGTATATAGGCTCATACTGGCTATATGGAGGGGAGGGGTGGTCAATTTTTTTTCGTGGATGTTACTAGGGAAATTCACACACGTTCATTGTGATATGGGTTGTTTGGATTTCTTTTTCTCGTCTCGTCATTTAGAACACGATGGGAAGGGTCCCCGAGGGCAACGGTGAAATTTTTGGAAAAGTACCGTATAGCCCCATATAAGCTCCATACTGGCTATATGGGGGTATAGGTTCAACCTGGGAAATTCACACACGTTCATTGTGATATTTGATATTCGTTTTACATATTTTTCCTTTACATTTCTTAATTTTCATAATTTGTTGATAATGTGAATATTCATATAGGCCTAGCACCAAATATTCCCCAAGCCAAGCAACTGTGGTGTTTTCGAATCTGTTGTCATGATCGTCATGGTCGTGGTAAACAAGTGATCTAAATGGTCAATATACATAGAATGTTGCTTTGATGATTGGCCGAAAAATGATCGCATTTCTCATGAGCCATTACCATGTGTACTAGGGGTATCTACGATATAGATACACACCCAAGTTCCCCGCCAGTGGAAACGTTGTGTCCAGAGCGGTATGGTATCATAGTGGTGACTACATCTTCACCGTAACAGTACCATAGCGGTACCGGAGCGCACACACAGCCGTCGATGATCCGTTCTTGTACCGATATGGTACCGTTATGGTGAAGACCTAGTCACCGCTATGTACCATATCGCTCTGGTCACAATGTTTTCACTGGCGGGGAACTTACATGTGTACGCAGTGGTTTCAGCGAGGATGAGTACAGAGAAGAGATGATTGATATCATTTAATTTACCAGAATTTACTTTGGACACATGGATTATTTTTTTAAAAACCATCCGTGAAAATGAAAGATATGTTGAAGGAACACCATTTTTTGATGATATGAACATGGTCTGAAACAAATTCATCCGTCACCCAAATTATGGTAATTAACGTTCGTACAACAATCCATCAAGCTCTCTTAAAAAAAAGTAAAATTATATCCTCCATCCTCTCTTGTTGTTGCAATTATCCTGAGTAGTATATAAAACCCCGGAGCCCGTAACTTTCACCCGGATGTAGAGGTCATTTGTGGAGGAAACGAGGCGGAGAGGTCAAGTGCACTATAGTTCCGGCAGAATGATCAAAAAGCTACCTCCAACACAGGAGAGTTCCAATTGTTGCAGGGAATGTATTCCTCCGCGGTGATGCGGTCCTGGCGGTAATGCGGTCGCGGAAAAAAGCTTCCGCGGAGAAAAAGTAGTCCCAAGATAAAATGGTCCGATTGGGTCGAGTGAGGTATCAAAGTGAAGTATTCGTGAAGGGCCATATGATGGGCTGGGTGTGGGGTTGAAATATCGGCATTCTGCGCATGTGCGGTGGCCCAAGGGTATGAAAATAGCCGTTTTGGAGCTAGGGGAGTCCCTAATGGTCCAATGGGGTCGAGTGAGGTATCAAAGTGAAGCATTCGTGAAGGGGCATCTGATGGGCTGGGTGTGGGGTTGCAATATCGGCATTCTGCGCATGCGCGGTGGCCCAAGGGTATGAAAATAGCCGTTTTGGAGCTAGGGGAGTCCCTAATGGTCCAATGGGGTCGAGTGAGGTATCAAAGTGAAGCATTCGTGAAGGGGCATCTGATGGGTTGGGTGTGCGGTAGGAATATCATTCTGCGCAGGCGCAGACGCAATGCGGAGCTCTCGTCCAATCAGAAGCGAGTATTTCAAATCCGTCACAGAACTCTCAGCCAATCAGAAGCGAGTATTTTCACCCGGTGCATTATGGGCCATATCCAAGATGGCGGCACGTATGTTCAAGATGGCGGCACATCCGGTGTCGAAAACTGGCCATTTCGTCGGAATGTGGTCACCTAGTGTCGAAAACTGGACCCTGTATGGGTCCCGCTAGACGTTTTGGAGCTAGGGAAGCCACTAATGGGTCGATGGAGTTGTATGAGGTATCAAAGTGAAGCATTCGTGAAGGGGCATCTGATGGGCTGGGTGTGGGGTTGAAATATCGGCATTCTGCGCATGCGCGGTGGTCAAAGGGTATGAAAATGGACGTTTTGGAGCTAGGGGAGCCACTAATGGACCGATTGGGTCGAGTGAGGTATCAAAGTGAAGCATTCGTGAAGGGGCATCTGATGGACTGGGTGTGAGGTTGAAATATCGGCATTCTGCGCATGCGCGGTGGCCAAAGGGTATGGGAATAGACGTTTTGGTATCTAGGGGAGCCCCTAATGGGCCGATGGAGTTGTATGAGGTATCAATGTGAAGCCTATGTGAAGGGGCATCCAGTCATGGGTGGGTGCATGCAAAATTTTTCCTGAAAAAAAAACCCGGAACGCGGACTTTATCGAAAAATCCGGGAAAATGCCTATATGGGGTATGGGGGGTATATAGGTCGCCGAGCTTATTGGGACTTGCCTATCAATAGAGTTATCTCCCCCTAGTTCCAGGGTGGGTGTATGTAAATTTTTTCCTGAAAAAATACGGAACACGGACTTTATCCTAAATTACGGGAAAATGCCTATATGGGTTATGGGAGGGTATAGGACCATCCTGGGAAACCTACTTCTCGACATTTGCGGTATAGGTTGTGGGGTCTCGTTTTCTTAGTCTCGTCAAGACAAACATGATAGGAAGTGTCGCGGAGCGAAACGGTGAAATTTTTGAAAAAAGTCACCGAGACCCATATAGGCCCATACTGGGGTATAGGACCGATGTTTGTCCCACTGGGAAACCTACTTCTATACATTTGCGGTATGGTTGTTTGGATTTGTTTTCTTAGTCTCGTCATTTAGAACACGATAGGAAGTGTCCTGGCACGAAACGGTGAAATTTTTGAAAAAAGTCACCGAGGCCTGGGTAGGCTCATATAGACCCATATACTGGGATATAAGCCCAATGTATGTATAAATCCATACGGGGTGGACATGTTGGAGTCTAGGTGAGTCCCTGGTGGTCCAATGGTGTCGTATGAGGTCTTATTTTGAAGCTCTCATGCAGGAGCATTTGACTACACTAATGGTTCGTACGTTGTCAATAGTCTGCGCATGCGCAGCCTGGCCGTAGTAGGGAAAGCAGGCAATTTTGGGGGGGTGTGTGGGTGTGTTTGG